>CAKNXH010002007.1:0-61251 GCA_932178445.1 Andricus quercusramuli
TAAAATTTTCGAATGTTCATTTTTTGTTGTAAATTTCCATGATTAAAATTTCGTTTTTAATGTTTACAATTCAAAATGGTTCAATCCTCGTTTTTCAAATTGAAATTTTTCAAACTTTCCGACTCTGTCATAGTTAAATAATTGTGATGGAAATAAAATGTGGGTAATTGTAATTGCAAAAGGAAGTATTCCACGTAAGAAATCATAAAATTTGTAAAAGGATGGAATCCTGAAATGCAGAAAATTGATGCATACAACTTTAATTTCCGTTTTTTACAATCTTCACAGTTTCCATACATCTTTATCTACTATATATAACACTTATCTTTTTGTCCGGTAAAAATGTCGAAAAGGCTTGAATTTTTTTGTCACAAGTCATTTCAAAGTTGATTCAAAAACTACCCACCGTACATTCGCCTCGAAAAAATACGACCGAAGCTTTCAAGTTCCATCTAATACTCTTAAAAATAGAAATACACATTTCGAAATGATTTAAACATTCTTCAAATCATTTCACAAGATCAAACAGAGAAAAAGTAAAAGCATTGAATTCCCCTGAGAAAAATTCAGACAAATGTTAAATTTAATCCGTATCACTCATTCGTCTCATACGCGTTTCAAAGTCTATTGCTAAACACTAATCTAGAATTGCAAGACAATTACCTCAAAAACCCGTTATACCTTGACTTTTTACTTTTCATAATGGGTGCGAAAATAAAGACATATCGGCAATGGAAATCGTATTATATTTCTGTGAAAAGTGGTGTGTTGCGAGTGACGTCCATAAAATATGATGTCATGGACGAATCCCTTGTTCTTTTTCTTATGAGTACCAATGGTTAGTAAGACCCTTGGAATTATTAAACTTAATATTATCCAACTCGATCGACAGCTGCGCGAGGTTCGATGTAAAAGTCCAAGAAAATTAAACTATTATCGTGAACTACTGGAACTGGACCTGGTGTAACGGCGATGACGATGTCGAGGATTGTTCTGGGGACTTCTTGAGCGCGACCTGGCCCTACGACGAGGAGGCCTCGGACTGCGTCTGCGATTCATGATTGGTGAACGACGTCGATAACGAGGTGGAGAATTCCTACCACCGCCTCCACCACCTCCACCACCACCTCCTCTCCAAGGCATTGGCGCCCTTCGTCCTAGAGCTGGCGACATTCTGCGCATCGGAGGTGGCCTTGCCTTCGGCAATAATACAGGAGCGGCAGTAATCTCTTGACCATCGATTTGCCCTGGAATCAAAATAAAGACTCTTAATATCGTACTTAAAAAATGCATTAATCCTCGTTTTAAGCAAAGAATATTCTAACTACTCTTCTAAAGCATAAATTCAACTTGCCTCCGTCCATATGTTTCATGGCGTTCTCGGCTTCGTCGGCAGTTTCAAACTCAACATAAGCGAAACCCCTTCCGTGATTCGGATGAAATTTGTCAAGTGCAAAATCCACCATTTTGATATTTCCGTAAGTGGAAAATATTTCCATAATGTGTTCCTTGGTAACGTTGCGGGTCAAGTGACCAATGTGAATTTTCGTGGGCCTTGGGATGGGTGAACGCTCTCGGCGTTTCCTTCGAGGAGATGGTGACCTGAAATTCAAATTATCATTAGAAATTACGCAATATCATCTGATTATTTAAGAACATTGGATTCTTGAGATATATTATAAAGCCTAGCAGAAGCCAAAAGCTTGGCTTTATAAAATATATCACAATTTTGAAATTCCTTCCTTGCAAGTACCTTGAACGTGGTTTGGGTTTTGGTTTTTCAACAACAGCATTACTGCTGCTCTTTTTCTTATCCTTTTCCCTCTCACGATCCCTTTCCCGTTCTCGTTCACGTTCCCTCTCGCGTTCCCTTTCACGCTCTCTTTCTCTTTCGCGTTCCTTGTCCTTCTCTTTATCTTTGTTCTCGTGCCTCCTTGGTGCATCGGCACTTTTGCTTCGGCTACGTTTTCGGGCCCTTTCTCGGGAACTTCCAGAGGAGCTGCCGGAACTACTCGAAGAGGAACTTGAAGAAGAACTCGATCTGGAACTGGATCCACCGCTGGAACTCGATGATGTTGAACTGCTGTCAGAGGAACTGCAATTGGAAATAAAAAGATTTAATGATTTCAAGAGAAGTTCCAGTTACCGAAAATTGTCAATATTGAAATAATACTAAAGATTAAGGTTCCAGGTAGTCTAAATATCTGTGATTGAAATTTTTACGATTAGGGAGTGTCCATTAGTTTGACTATGTACAATTATGTACAATTATTATGTACAATAATCTCTTGAAATTGCTTTCAGGGCGTTGGAACCAGGACCCAACCTGAAGATTGAAATACCTCATTTCGATCCACAAATACCAGAATTATATACATATTTTTTATATAATTAGGACCTAACACTGTTTTCAAATAAATCTGTATTGGGAATGAATTGGTTCATTTCAATAGTTTTTGTGTAAAACGGTTTTTTTTTATTATAACCTGAAATTAGCCAATTTTTCAATCTGAATACAGATTTGATTCAAAACAGGAATAGGTCCTAATTATCTAAAAAAAATATAGTTCTAGTTTTATGGAGTAAAATGAGGCAATACAATTTTGAGGTTGGGTTTGAGTTCAAACAAGCTTGCAACGACTGAGCTTCCTAGAAATTGCTGGAAATTCTTTAAATTGTAATAATTTGAAATCTTCAAAATCCCTTAGTATCCTTTAAAATCTTCAAAATCCATTGAAATCTCTTAAAATACTTTGACATCACACTAAAATCCAATGCGAACCTTCAAAACTCGTAAAAATATTTCCAAATCTCATAAAATCCCTTAAAATCCGGTGACTTTATTTTAAATATTTCAAAATCTCTTAAAATCCCTTAAAATTCCTTCAAACCCTTTGAAATCTCGTGATTTCATTGAAAATATTTCAAAATCTCTTAAAATACCTCAAAAGCCTTCGAAATCTTTTGAAAACCCTTCAAACCTTCAAAATTCCACTGAAATCCCCTGCGAACCTTCAAAACTCATAAAAATCGAACGGTATCTCTTGAAATTCTTTAAAATCTCTTGACATCCCATGACTTCTTTGAAATATTTCAAAATCTCTTAAAATCCCTTAAAATCTGTTGGAATCCTTTGAAATCCCTTGACTTCTTTTGAAATACATATTTCAAAATCTTTTAAAAAACCTTAAAATCTTTTTAAATCCTTTAAAATCCCGTGAATGCTTTTGAAATATTTACAAATCTCTTAAATTCCTTTGAAATTTCTTAAAATCCTTTGAAATCTCGTGACCTCTTTTGAAATATTTCAAAATCTCTTAAAATACCTTATAATCTTCAAATTTTCACTAAAATCATCTGCGAACCTTCAAAATTAATAAAAGCAATTCGATATCTTATACAATCCTTCAAAATCCCGTGACTTCTTTTGAAATATCTCCAAATCCCTTAAAATCCTTTGAAACGTCGTGACTTCTTTTGAAATATTTCATAATCTCTTCAAATACATTGAAATCCATTGAAATGTTCAAA
The DNA here is from genome assembly GCA_932178445.1 of Andricus quercusramuli. Taxonomy (NCBI): domain Eukaryota; kingdom Metazoa; phylum Arthropoda; class Insecta; order Hymenoptera; family Cynipidae; genus Andricus; species Andricus quercusramuli. The sequence goes on from CAKNXH010002007.1 coordinate 3,532, forward strand.
ATTACACTAAAATAGCCTGCGAAACTTTAAAATTCGTAAAAATACTTTGATATCTTTTGAAATCCGTGACTGCTTTCAAAATATTTCCAAAACTCTTAAAATCCCTTTAATCTCCTTAAAATCCTTTGAAATCTCGTGACTTCTTTTAAAGTATTTCGAAATTTCTTAGAATCCTTTGAAATCCGTTCAATTCTTCGAAATCCCATTAAAATCCCCTGAAATTCCTTAAAATTCTTTGCAATCTCGTGAATTATATTTAAATATTACAAAATCTTTTAAAATCCTTAGAAAACCCCTTCAGATCTTCAAAATTCCACTAAAATCCCCTGCAAGCATTCAAAATTCGTCAAAATACTTCAGTATCTCTTAAAATTTTTAAAAATTTCGTGACTTGTTTCGAAATATTTGAAAATCTTTTAAAATACCTAAAAATTCTCCGAAATCCCTTCAAATTGTCAAAATCCTATTAAAATCCCTTACGAACCTTCAAAATTCGTAAAAATACATTGGCACCTACTGAAATCCTTTGAAATCCCATGTCATCTTTTGAATTCTCTTAAAATTCCACAGTCTTTTGAAATCCTGTGACTTCTTTTTAAATATTTTTAAATCTCTTTAAACCCGTTGAAATCCTTTGTAATCCACGGAAATCGTTCTTAATTTCGTAAAATCTCTGAAGGTCTAGTAGGTAATTTCTTGAAACTCTTGAAATATTGTAAAATCACTTGAAATCTGTGAAACCTCATAAAACTTAAAATTCTTTGCAATCTCATGAGATCTTTTAAAAGCTTTACAAATCACGTCTACAATGAAATTATTTGATATATTGCCGATATGAGTACAAAAATATCAAATTTTACGTAATGGGTTGAGGTGGGTCACAAAAATCTCGCAAATCCTTACAATAAGGTGGGAGGGGATCTAAAATTTCGAAAATCATCCTTCCATAATTAATCGACGTTCCCTTAAAAGCGTATGATTAAAAATGATAAGAAATTTGAATTTTAAACAATTTCTGTCGCTACATGTCCACAGAAATACGTGAAGCGTGAACAACTTGATGTTCTCCACAAAGTTTATCTTGTAATTGTTATCTCTCGTAATTTATATCTTTAGCTTATACAATAGCTTGTTTCACCTTCAAACAATCGGGGCATTTTGAGGTTATGTTAATCATATGCCGTCGACAATTTTAAAAACGAATTTCAATCTAGAGCATCCAGAATAACAAAATTGGTAAAGATTGTAATTAAACATTGCAATTTACACAGAGACAAATTTATGAAAAATCACGAATTGACTTTTTGCTCCGTATTTTCGACATTTTGGAGCCGCAAAGTTGGTTACGCCAAAGACAAATAATTCGAGAAATGACTTTTAAAAAATATTCCTACCTGCTGCCGCTGCTGGAAGAAGAAGCAGCACGTTTCTTTCTTTCCTTATCCCTGCCTCGTTCTCGTTTGTTTTCCTTATCCGTGATTTCAGAATCGCTTTTCCCCGCACTATCTTTGCGGCTTCGAGCCCTAAAACAAAAATTAATAAGAAAAATTACGAATCTACGGATCGGAATATAAGAAAAGGATTTTTTAGGCAACTTACATAATCAGGCTTTATGAAATAAACTTTTATTTGTAGATTATTTACAACTCATGAGTGGAATTATAAAACTTTCCGACAAACGCGCGACCTTTATGTCAATTCGTCTGTTTTACAAAATGGCAGAGTCGATTATAAATTTAAGGAACAAGGCTGGTTCCTACATTACCGGCTGAGTTCGGTGTCATCTTTCAAGATGGCTGAAATTTGGAAGACAAATTTTGGCGCCAATTTCATGGGATGATCAAATCTTATTTTTGAAATACTCATTTTCCAACACTCTGTTATAGATTTTACGGAAGATCTTATATAATTTAAGAACGTTCTCTATGATGTAAAGAATTTTATTTATTACAACGAGAAAATTACAGTAAATGCAAGAAGAATAACATAATTTTTTTCATTTGCTTGCATGAAAAATATATTTCCAAGGTATTTCCGGATGCAATATTCATGAAGATAGAATTAAATTCGACTATTTGAATTTAATTCGACTATTTGAATTTAATTCGAATTTTCTATACGATTATCCATTTTCCACGGTTTCTGGACATATTTGCTACATAAATTTATTAAATTATTTTATTTTTATATCAACTGCAATTCAAGATCTATTATGTGAGTATTTCAATTTATATATAATAAATGAAAAATAAGCATTTTTTGTATTTTTATCTTGATCCTGTACTTAAATCAGTTCTTACTCAAATCATCCTGTCAATTTTACGTTGGTCCCAGGTTTTTTTCTCCTAATATCACAGCTTGATTAAATTTTCAAGATTTTTGCTACTCGTGAACAGCATTCAAAATTCAACTATATATATAGTTGAAAATTTCTGTTTTTTGTTGACCATTTTCTTTTATGGTAAAATATTAATATTTTTGGTGACTAATTTACCTTTGGCTGAAAATTCATTTTTTTGGCTACAATTTTAACTATTACGTTGAAGATTCCTTCCAAAAATTCAAAATTTGGTTGAAAATTGATGTATTTTGTTGGAAATTAATCTCCTTTGGTAAAAAATTAATCTTTTCAGTTCAAAATTAATATTTTTAGTTGAAAATTAGTATTTTTTATTGAAAATTATTTTTTCTAACTGAAAATTTAACTATTACATTCTTTTCAAAAATGTATCTTTTTTAATTGACATTCAATCTTGTGGTTCGAAAATTCAAAGTTTGGTTAAAAATTGAACTATTTTGTTGAAAATTCATCTATTTTGCTGAAAATTTGTCCTTTTTTGGTACGAAATTCATCTTTAGAGTTAAAAATTCAACTATTTAATTCAAAACTTATTTTTTTGGTTGAAGATTCATCGATTCAGTTAAATTTAATTATTTTTTGTTTAAAATTGTAACTATTTTGTTGAAAATTCGTCTTTTTGATTTGAAAATGCGCGTGTTTTGGTAAAAATTGTATTATTTTGCTGAAAATTAGCTTTTTGAATTGAAAATTATTTTAACAAAGTAATTCCATTGAATTTTGAATACAAAAAAGTTTTTTTATATTAAGAGAAAAAACCTGGGACCGACGTAAAATTGACCCCTTTTTCTTGCTTTGAAATTAATTCTTTTATCTGTAAATGCAATTCTTCATTTATTAACGGTAAAAATGGCATTTTTACAATAAACGAAAAATAACCATGTTTCTATATTTTCAGCGCATTATTTACATTTAAATAATATATTTTTGAAAAACAAAACTTACCACAAATGGTTAATTTGATTAAATTTTCAAGACATTCCCTGTATTTTGTTGATAATTCATCATTTCAATTGAAAACACTTTTTTTTTAAATTTATTTACTTTGTTGCATTTTTTTGCGCAAATTGATTTTTCAACTGACGATTGAACTATTCCATGTTTGGTTAAACATTTATTTTCTTCAGTTAGAAACAAGGAAGAGTCTGGAAGATATGAATAGGCAGGGGAAGGAAGTTAGGGGGGAAGTGAGAAAAGTAAGAGAAAAGTGGGAAGAGTGGGATAAACTCTGGAAACAGGAGAAAGACAAGGTATGGGGTAAATTAGAGGCCATAGAGAATAGACAGAGAGAGATTGACGAACAGACAAATAGGGAGATAAAACAACTGGAAGAACGGGTAAGCAAATTGGAAGTTAGGAATGGGGAAGGAAACAGAGAGTGCGGGAAGAGTAGAAGGGAGTGATAACGGGCAAAATGAGAATGAAAGATTGAAGAAGAGACTGAGTGAGATTGAAAGAAGGTTGGAAGGGGAAGAAAGGGCGAAGAGGAAAAATAACATAGTAGTCAAGGGATTGAAAATAGAGAGTGAAACAGGGGAAATTGAAATCGAAAATCTACTGAGAGATATTGGAATTCGGGTAACGGTAGAAGGAGTTAAGAGAGTAGGAATGACGAAGGAAGGAAAAGAAGGAATGTTTGTAGTAAAAGTAGGGAGTGAGGAGGAGAAAAAGAAAATTATGGAGAACAAAAAATTATTGAAAGGATGAAGGGAGAGAATTGAAGAGGATTTGACTTGGAGGGAGAGGAAAAGGAGATGGCAAATAGACCAGAGGGCATGGATAGAGAGGAAAAAGGGGCACATGGTATGGATAGGGAGAGACAGATTATGGATAAATGGGGAGGAATGGTTCTGGGACGAGGAATCAGAAGAAATAAGGAAGAAGGGAAAAAGAGTTGAGAAAGGTAGAAAAAAGGAAGATACAAAAAAGGTCAGCGATCAAGCCGAGGGGTTTCCAAAAAGCAAGACGGAAGAAAAGTAAGGAGGATAGGAGAGGGAAGGGATGGGAAAAACGTAAAAATAGCTTTCTGGAATGTGTCAGGCTTGAAGAACAAGAATGAAGGTTTTTGGCGGGAGTTAGAAAAATGGGATGTGATTATGATGAGTGAAACCTGGGCAGATGAGAAGGATTGGAAGGGGATGAAAAGGATGTTACCTAAAGGGTATGTGTGGACAATGCAAGAAGCGAGAAAGGAACACGATAAAGGTAGAGGGATGGGCGGCATGGTCTCAGGGGTGAGAAAAGAACTGGCAGCAAAAGGGAGAAAAGAGGAGGATAGGGAGGAAAAGGATGGAACAATGGTAAGAAGGATTATCATTGGAAAAGTCAAAATAGCGGTGGTTTGTGTATATAGAAGAAGAGGGGAAGAGGAAGGTTGGAGAGTGATGAGGAGGTGGATGGAGGAAAAGAAGGAAGAGTTGGTTCTGATAGGAGGTGACTTGAATGCTTGGACTGGCGAACAAGGGGGAGAGGCTTGGGATGAAGAAGAGGAGGCCTATATAAGGAGCTCCAAACATAGGGAGATAGACAGGGAGGGGAGGAGATTACTAGAAGTAATAGGAGAAACAGGATGGTTCATATGTAATGGCAATATGAAAGGAGATGAGAAGGGAGAGATTACATTTATAGGTAAGGGAGAAACGGTAATAGACTACATCCTGGCGGAAGAAAGAATAAGGAATATGATATGCAGTATGAAGGTGGGGAATGAGATAGGGTCCGAGCACTTCCCAGTAATAGCGACACTGAAAGGTGGCGTCTACAAGCGTGGCAGAGGGAGAAAGGAAAGAGGGGGGGAAAGGAACACGAAAATGGGGAACTGGGGGGGGGGGGTAAATAAATTAAAAGTGTTTGAACAAAAAATGGAAAAGGAGAACGTTGGACATGAAAAGGAGGAGGAAGTAGACTTGTTGATTGAAAGGTTGAAAGGGTCGATTAAGAAGGTAAGGGATGAGATAGGTACGAAAGAAGGAAGAGAAGAGGGAAAGAGAGGCTGGTGGGACGAGGAATGCAGGGAGAGTAAGTCGAGAATGAAAGAGTCTGTAAGAAAATGGAGGAAAGGAGAAATAGAGAAGGTGGAGTACAACAGGAGAAAAAGAGAACATGAGAAGATGCTGGAAGGGAAAAAGCAAAGGGGAAAGGAGAAATACAAGGACAAAGTAGAAAAAGCAATCAAAGAAGGTAGGGTCTGGGATGTGATAAACAGGGAAAGAGGAGGAAGGAAGGGCGTGACTGAAGAAATAGAAATGGATGAATGGACGGAGTATTTTAAGGGTCTGCTAGGGGGAGAACAAAAAAGGATCAAAGGGGAAAATAGAAAAACAGTCCAGGGAGAAGTGGAGGAAGCGAACGAAATAACAAGAGAAGAAGTGAATGAGGCGATAGATAGACTGAAAAGAAACAAGGCCACAGGAGAGGATGGTATGGAGAACGAAGCGATAAAGTATGGAGGAGAAGGGATAAGGGAAGTGATGTGGAGGATATGCAACAAGGTCTGGAAAGGAGAGGGGTGGCCGGAGGAGTGGATGATAGGGCTGGTAGTACCGCTTGTTAAGAAAGGAGAGGGTAAGAAGGTAGAAGAGTACAGAGGGATCACTCTCATGCAAGTGGGCTATAAAATATACACAGAAATTCTAAGAAAAAGGTTAGAGAATCAGATAGAAGAGAAGCAAAGTATCCCACACAACCAGACGGGATTTAGAAAAGGGATGGGGACAATAGACAATATTTATGTACTCAACTACTTGGTTAACAGAAACTTAGGGAGAAAAAGAGGGAAATTAGTCGCTTTGTTTGTAGATTTCAAAGCAGCCTTTGACTCAGTAAATAGAAAAGTGTTATGGCAGGCAATGAAAGAGAGGGGAATAGAAGAAGGGTTGATGGAGAGGATAAAGGAAATTTTTACTGAAACCAGGATTAGGGTGAAGATACGCGGGGAAAAAGGGGAGGTTTTCTGGACAGGAAGAGGTCTAAGGCAAGGGTGCCCGTTGAGTCCACTACTTGTTAATTTGCTGCTGGCAGACCTAGAGGGGAAGCTAAAGGAGAAAGGGAAAGGGGGGACGATCCTGGGTAATAGCAAACTATACTCCCTAGCATACGCGGACGACGTAGTTCTAATAGCAGACGATGAGAAGGGGATGAACCTAATGATAAGAATTTTCGAAGAGTACGTGGGAACAAAAGAACTGACGGTGAACGTAGGGAAGACCAAGGTGATGTGCTTCAGAAATAGAAAGACCAAAATAGGTTACGTTTGGAAGATGAACGGACAAACCGTGGAAAGTGTGGAGGAGTTCTGTTACCTAGGTTTTTGGTTTGAGTCAGGAGGGGGAAACGATTTGCAGGTGAGGAAAAGAATCGAAAGTGCGAGTAAAGTAATGGGCCAAGTATGGGGTATAGGAAAGAGAAGGTTCAAGGACGATTGGAGAATGAGGGTTTGGTTGTTTGATTCGTTGGTTTGGGCGGTGTTGTGTTATGGAGTGGAGGTTTGGGGATGGAAGGAACATAGTTGGGGTTGCCCAGGATACATGATAAGGGAAGAACTAGGAAGGGAAAAAATGGTAACTAGACAAATTAAGAGAGCCTGGAGGTTTGAAGAGAAGCTGAAAAGGGGAGAGGGGAGTAGAATAGCACAAGTATGCTTGGACGAAGTTCTGAACAAGGAGACGAGAGGCAATTGGGGAAATTCAAAATGGGAGGAAGAAAGGAAAAAAATTAGGAGTGTTTGTGATATACAGGAAGGGGATCTGGATTGGCAGAACATAGAATTAGAGCTATTAGTAAGACAAGGAGAAGAGAGATGGAGAAAGATTATGGATTCGAAGTACAATAGATGGTATATGATGGTCAAAGGGGTGACGGAACCAGAATATTTGCAAAAGATGAAAAAGGAAGATAAATGGAATAGGGTGGTACGGTTTAGAATGGGTGAAGGAGTGAGAGCTTGTAGATATTGGTTGGATGAAGAGGACAATCTGTGCAGAGTATGTGGGTACGAAGTGGAGTCATGGGCACATGTGTTAGAGAGGTGTACAGGAGAGGAAGATGGAAAGTTAAGTGTGGATGAATGTGTCAGATGGATTTTGGATGGTAATGGACAGGGAGTGATGTGGATGAAAAAACTGGAAGAAATAAGAGAAAGCAAGAGATCAGGGCAGAGCCAAACGGGTAATCCTGTGTAAAGGAAAGTAACTTGTGAAAATTAAAAATTTTTAAATCGGTGAAAATGCATTTGATGGTAAGAGAAAACGGAAGCCCGGGAAGATCGCTCATTGTCTGTAGTCTAAGTGTAGTACTAATATGATTGTTATTATGTAAGGCGTTGCATTAGAAAATAAGTAGCGGTTAAGGTAGACTAAGGATGAAATGTAAATATATGTACAGGGAGCGGAGGCCCTCAAACCCGTAAAAGGGAGAGTTCAAATATACAATACAACTATATGGTTCAACATTTTTGTAATTTGTTTAAACTTTGTCTTTTGCTGTAGAATAATATTTAATTTTCTTGAAATGATTTACCTTTTTGGTTGAAAATTCATTATTAGGTTGAAAATTCATTTAGAAATAAAAATTTGGTTGAAAATTAGGTTTTTAACTGAGAATGTTACCATTTCATTTGTTGTCGTAAATTTATATTTTTTAATAGACTTTCAATCTTCTTGGTTGAAAATTCATCCCTTTGGTTAAAAATTGAACTATTTTGTTGACAATTGATCTATTTTGTAAAAAATTTGTCTCTTAGGAAATTCGTCTTTTGGGTTGAAAATTCAATTATTTTTGGTTCAAAATCAATTTCTTTGGTTAAAATTTCATAATTTTAGTTAAAAATGCATGGATGTGCTTACAAATTCAACTATTTTTTTGAAAATTAGTTATTTTTATTTTTGAAAATGGATTTTTTCAATTGAAAATATAGCCATTCCATCGTTTTGGGTTTAAAATTTAATTTTTTTTGTAGAAAATGCATATTTTTGGGATGTAAATTCAACTTTTTTTTAAAATTCGTCTTTTGGTCTTGAAAACTTGGATGCAATTTTTTTCTTTAATTACTGAAAAATCTTTCTTGGTTCAAAACTCAACTTTTTATTTAAAAATGCCTCTCTTTGGTTTGAAAATTGATAGACTGATTGGTTGAGGATTCAAATAATTTGTTGAAAATTCATATTTTTTGGTTTAATTATTTTTTTTTTTAATTCTTTTATTCTTTGATAATAATTGGGAATATCAACTATTACACTTTTCTTTGAGAACTCATTTTTTAAATCGAAGCTTTATCACTATTTGGTTGAAAATTTAACTATTTTGTTGAAAATTCCGTTATTCCTGGTTAAAAATTAATTATTTTAACTGAAAATATGATTCTTCCATTTTTGGTTCAAAAAATTATCCTTTCGATATGAAAACTCGACTATTTTCTTGAAAATTCTTGCATTTTAGGCCAGGGAAAATGAAAATTTCGTCAGGGAAATGTCAATAAATTTCGAAATTCAGCCTTTGTACGAACCTTGTTATTGCAAATTTAATTACTCGAAACCGCTAAATTTAGATTTTGCGATATCTGAATAATTTTATTTTCTTACCAAAAAAATTACTGATCAAATAGTAAATAACTTTTTATTTTAATTGCAGTACTTTTCAGCTTCGAATATGTCAAAATGACGAGCGTTTATCAATTTTAGGCTTTCGTAATAAGTAACTTAATTTACAGAACTCATTAATAAAACAGCTGAATCAGCAGGTTAGAAACAATGAAAATTAAATTATCCAAGTACATTTATTGGCAAAAACGGTCGAAGTTCTTGTATTTAATAAAAGAGTCCTTCAAATGAAAAAAATGTAACAAATTTTTAATTCGTAATTTTATATAAACTTTATTTGGATGAAAGTTAACATTAAATAATTTATCAAAAGAGTACGGAGTTTACAATTAAAACACTTCCGCAGTTTTATAGTATTTCTTCCGTAGAGAATATAATTTATATACAATTATTAACGAATAACAAGTTATTTAAAAAATATTTAATACCAAATTTCGTCCCCATTGGTACCTTTAAACAAAATTCTCACTAATTAAACTAAAATTCTTGATTATCAAAATCCTTATTACATGAAGTATATTAAGAATAATTTTCTATAATTTTTAACGAATTAAAATAATTTCTTTTAATGATCAAACTTAACACATTTGAGACCCAATTACTTTATCAAGTGATATCCATTTACTTGTTTTTCAGTAAATTCTTCAGCTGCAATTTACCCTGAAATAAAAATATAAAAGACGATTGAATTTTTCATTTATAAATTCAATATTTTATCACTTTCGTATTAATGTAATTTTTCTTTATTTTTCATTTTATGAAATTCCAAATTTTAAAACTAAAAAATTTTTCATTTCAAGTAACCAAAATTGAACTGAAAATTGAAGCACTGAAAATAAAACTCTTGAATGCTAAACCTTTATAATGGAGTTTAAAGAACTTTTAGTTTAGAAATCTTTAATTCAAACGCTCAATATATCACATGTATATAAATTCATAAATTTTCAATGCTTTAAATTAAAGAATCCATAAATAAATTTGGGAATGTCCAAAATTATATCATTTCCAGAAATTGAAAGTTAAAAACATTAAAGAATGACCTATTAAATTTTTTAACGAAACATTTTTTTAATTAGAACTTAAATTATTTTAATTGTAAAAATAAAAAATTGTACTTTTTAAATGAAGCAATTAAAGCTAAAACGTTTGAAGCCTAAATTTAGCTGAACGGGTACAAATCCTAAAAAATAAAATTGTCAACGATACAAGAAAATGTCCGAATTATAAAATTCCCGAATTTCAATAATTAAAAAAATTGATTCAATAATAAATAAATAATAAAATAACTAATAAAAACAAATGTTCATGAAATGAAAGTAGGTACTTATTTCATTTTTTTTTACAATCAAGAATTTTTAATTGTCTAGATTAGAGAATTTAATAAACAGTGAGGGGAATTTTATTTTTCAGGATTTTTCAATCGTCCTTGAAAATTCATCTCTATTGGTAGAAATTTAATTTTCTTGGTTAAAAATGCAACTGATTGGTTGAAAATTAATCTGTTTTGGTTGTGGATTCAACTGCTTGGTTAAAAGTTGAACCAATTTGTTAAAAATTTATTTGTCTGGTTGAAGATTCATCATTTTAGTTGAAATTTCGTCTTCTTGTTAGAATTAAATGAATTTTTTATTAAAAATAAAAATATTTGTGGTTTGAATATTGATTTTTCGAATTTTTCGTTGAAAATCAATGTTTTAGTTAAGCATTAAACTAATTGATTGGAAATTCATTAAATTGTTGATAATTCCTTTTTTTCTAGGGTGGAAATTTGACTATTCAATTTTCGGCTGAAAATTGATAATTTTCAGACGAAAATTCAACCATGTGGTTGAAAATTCGTCGTTTTGATATGAAACTTCATCTTTTGATATAAATTTAATTATTTTGTTAATTTTTTTTCGCTGGAAATTTAACTACTCCATTTTTTTAATGAAAATTCAACTATTTGGTAGAAAACTCGTTTTTTTTTTGGTTTAAAATTAATAGTTTGTAACTAAAAAATTAACTATTCCATTTATTGTAGAAAATTAATCTTTTTGGTTGAAAATTCGTTTATTTTGTTGGAATTATTTTATGAAATTTTTTCTTAATTAATTTTTTATTTTATGAAATTACTTTATTCTTGGGTCAAAAAATTTTTTTTTATTAAAAATTTAACTATTCCATTTTCGGCTAAAAATTGATCTTCTTTATATAAAAATTCAACCATCTAGTTGAAAATTCGTCTTTTTGATTAAAAATCCTTTTTTTTTTAGAAATTTAATTATTTAGTTAAAAATCTATTTTTTTAACTGAAAAATTAAATATTCTATTTTTGGTTGAAAATATATATTTTTTAGTTTAAAATACAACTATTTGTTGAAAATTCATGTATTTTGTTGAATATTCATCTTATCGGGTAGAAAATGATCTTCTCGGTTGAAAATTAATCTTTTTGGTTTGAAATTTGACTAATTTGTTGAAAAATCTTTTTTTTTTTGTTCAAAATTAATTTGTTTAGCTATTGAAAATGTAACTATTCCATTCTTCGTGAAAAATTGATCTTTCCTGGTTAATTATTAAACAATTTGGTTGGAATTTGATTTATCTTGTTGAAAGTTCACTTTATCCTAGGGTGGAAATTAATTTTTTTAACTGAAAACTTAACTGTTCCATTTTCAGTTGAAAATTAATATTTTTAGTTGTAAATTCAACTATGTGGTTGAAAATTCGTCTTTTTTATTTGAAAACGCACGTGTTTTTGGCAAAAATTTAATTATGTTGTTAAAAATTAGCTTCTTGAATTCAAAATTATTCAATTTTTTGTTGGAAATTGATCTTTTTCAGTTAGAAATTCAACTATGTGGTTGAAAATTTATCTTTTTGGTTTGAAAATGCACCTGTTTTGGTAGAAATTTAATCTTTTTTTTTTGTTAATAATGGAACTGTTTGAATTAAAATTAATCTTTTTTGGTTGAGGATTCAACTGAACTATTTTGGCTATTAAATTTCTTAAGTTAAAATTTGTATATGGTTTTATTTTGAACAGATTCAGAATCATCTTGTGAAGTCAAATATTGTTCAATTTTGAGAACTTGAAATGCAGTTCAATTGACAAAATTTTTAATCTCCTGAACTAGTAAATTAACTTGACAAACGAAATTTGAAATAAAACTTATTTTAAATTGCATTATATCATATATGAAATTTTTGATCATCCAAGTAGTTGGACAGATTGTTCTTAAAAAAATTGGTAAAATCCCGATCAAAACATAAATTCACAGTCATTTCCCGGTTTTTCCCGGCCTTAGAAAATTTCCTGTTTTTTGCCGGTTTCCCGGTCCAGCGAATATCCTAATTCCTGCAAGTTTAATAATTACCTGAGTTACTGCTGGTCGAATAGAACTCGATTTCTGCTGTTTAAAATATTTCGTGATAGTCTCAGTTGGATTTGATTCGAAAATTCGACCTCGTTTCGGCGGAAGTGAGAATACTTTTGGCAAACGTAATTCAGGTTTTCCCTGGCGTAATGTGTCGACCAATGACCTTTTTTTCTCGTTTTCCTTCCTAATTGGAGTTTCATTTGATTTGATCAAATTCATAAAACTCTGGAAAGTTTCACTCTTTATGCTGACTTTGTCATATTCGACTTTCGGATCAATGATCAATTTTCTTTTGAGAGGAGTCGACTGAGATATCTGAGACAAAATAGAGTTCGGAAAATCGGGACTTTTTAATTTTGAAGCAAGGCTCCCGTTTTGGGATGACTTGACCGAATTCGAATTTTGAGGAGGCGAAGGAGGCTCGATTTTGACTCTTGGGAAATTGAGCTGAAAATTTAATTAAAAAATGTTGCAATCACAACTGTAAATAGAATTCAGCACAAATTTCATTATATTTGTTTGTTAAAAATTTACTTATATCAGAAAATAATACTTACCGTTTGCTGCTTCAGTTTCGGATCGCCGTTTCCATTTGTGACTTTCGGTTTTGGGCAGACTGTCCCGTAACTCGATGGCATTTGAGGAATCTGAGAATTAGTTTTCTCTATTTTGATCTGAAAAGAAAAAAAAATAGTTTTTCAAAAACAAATTTCGAAAGCAATAAAATATCATTCGCAGGGTAGCCGTTTAAAGCAAGAAAAAAATTCCCGGTTTTTTCCCGGTTTGCGAAAATTTTTCACGATTATTGAAATTAAAGATTTCAAACTCTTAAAACTGCAATTTTTTTCATTTGAAGTAATCAAAACTAAACTGTAAATTAAAGCACTCAAAGTAGAATTCTTTTCAATTCTAAACTTTTACAATTGAAGCTTAAAACATTTTTAATTCAAACCCTTAATAATTTACACGTATAAAATGGAAGATTTTAATACTTTCCAATTGAGCAATTTAAAATTAAATGCCATTTAAATGCAATAAAAAACATGTCCTTCCAGTTCAGCGCAAAATCAAAAATAAAAATTTCCCTTCTTTCATTTGAATGTTAAATAGACCAAACTTTCCCCCGTACAACGAAAATTTTAAAAAGAAAAAAGATGGAAAATAAAAATTTCCACCTTTCGAATCAATAAAAATAGTAAGAAGAAAATATGACCTCTTACATATCAGGAAAAAAAAACAAATAACAAATAAAAATATTGGAAATAAAAAAAAAATTCCTTCTTCCAATTCAGAAAAAATTGAAAACAAAAATTTACACCCTTTCAACTTGATAAAAATCTTAAAAATAAAAAACTATTCTCTTCCAATTCAGAAAAAAAACGAATATTTCATCCTTTTCAACTTTGTAAAAATTCTAAAAATAACAACATTTCTCTTTGCCAAATAAAAAATTAAAAAAACAAAATTTCGTCCCTTTCAGGTCAATAAAAATGTAAAACATAGAAATTTTCCCTTTTCCAGTTCAGAATGAAATTGGAAATAAATTTTTTTTTTCTTAAACTCAATATAAATATTAAAAAAAGGAAAAAAATGCCTCTTCTAATTCAGAAAAACAATTAATAACCATAATTTCTTTCCTTCCAAATTTCCAAATTCCCTCCCTACCAAATCGATAAAAATTTAAAAAATAAAAAATTACCCTTTTACAATTCAGAAAAAATAGCGAAAATTTCGTCCTTTCCAACTCTATAAAAATCTTAAAAATTACAAAATTTCTCTATTTCAATTCAGGGAGAATTAATAACCAAAATTTCCTCTTTACTTATATCAGAAAATAATATTCACCATTTGCTGCTTCAGGTTCGGATCGCTGTTTCCATTTGTGACTTTCGGTATTGGGCAGATGGTTCCGTAAATCGATGGCATTCGAGGAATCTGAGAATTGGTTTTCTCGATTTTGATCTGAAAATAATAATACATTATTTTCTTTAATACGAATTTATATTTAAGATTAGTTGTTAAGATTATTTTTAATTTAGAGCACTGCAGTTGACAAAGTGGGTTTATATTTATTGCTTTCAAAATTTTTATTTAAAAAAAAATATAGAAAATGTCGCACTTGCAAATCAGAAAGACATTGAAAAAAAATGTTTCCCCTTAAATTCAATGAAAATGTTAAAAAGAAAAAAAGGCATCTTCTACTTTAGTAAAATAATTAATAACCAAAATGTTCTCTATTCCAACTCAATAAAAATGTTCGAAATAAAAGAAATACCTCTTTCATTTCAGAAAAAAATGGAAAAAAATTCTTCCCTTAAACTCAATGAAAAATTTTAATTTAGAAAAAATACCCAATATTCTAACCCTTCCAACTCAATAAAATTGATTAAAACAAAAAAGGACCTCTTCGAAAAGTCAAAATTTCCTAAATTCTAACTCAATAAAAATGTTAAGTTTCTCTTCCAATTCGGAAAAAAATTAAATACCAAAATTTCTACCCTTTCTTTTGAAATAATTAGAATTGTGAAATTCAAATGTTTTTTTATACGTGAATACTTTTAAGATGAAATATTTTATTTTAGGTCACTTTAAATTAATAATTGTTCGATTATCAATTATATATCAGAATTAAAAACTTTCGCTTACAAATTAAAAATGTTAAAAATAGAACAATTTAAATTGTAACGTTCAAAGTTTAAATTTAGCTCTCTGAAATTGTAACGATTCAAGGATTTCTGTTTCAAATAATTCAGTTTCAAATTGTTATAGTTTTGAATATTTGATTTACAATTGCTCATTTTAAATGGAAAGTGATATATTGCTGAATGAAAAAAGTTATTTTTTTAATTACAAATCTGTAAATTGAATGGGTTAAAAAAATAATATTTTAGGTTGAGAACAATTTTGTATAAGGTTTGAAATTAAATAAGACTAATGGAAGCAATTAATTATCAATCTATTAATTTTAAATTACTTTGAAATTAAAAATAGTTTATAAAGCTGCAATCGTAAGTTAAGAATTGTCTTGTAAATTAAATTATTTATCAAATTATTTTAAGTGGTTGGATAGATTTTTCCTCTAAAAATATGTACAATTGCTGCTACAGAAATAAATTTACTATCATTTCCCGGATTTTGCCAGTCTCAAAAAATTCTCGGTCATTTCCCGGGTTTTCAGGTCCAGTGACCACCCTGATTCAAAATAGAGAAGACCATAAAATAAAGCTTGAGCTGAAAGTTAAAACTGAAATTAAAGAATGATATTCAGGATTGAATAGTTAATTTAGATGGAAATTTTTAAATACTTCTTTTGCAGGACGAAATCCGGGATTCGGAGTTGCTTTTGTCTCTTTTGGATTCAATTTGACCAAAGAAAGTGATTTTCCGCAAATACTGCTAACTTGATCTCTTAAACTTTCGACGAATTGAATGCAGATGAAGCCCTGATTTTTGCAAGGAACCATTTTAGGATACTCGGTTTGCAAACAGATATCAGGATAGACGAAAATTTGCTCTGGGAAGGCTGTGAAGCGGACTTCGTAATAGAGAATTCCTTCGCTTCTCTCGGGCAATATGTAACCATACTGAAAAAAACTTTGCTATTAAAAAAATCATAACAAATTTTCAAGGTTTGTGAATTAAGCAGATTGAAAATTATATATGCATAATTACCCCTTTTTCCCCGGGTAATAACAGGGTGTCTACTAATTTTCGAACACCAAAATCCCGGGCATTTCCCGGGGTTTCCATGGTTATAAATATCAAATCTCCTCTAGTCTTTTGAAACCATCAAAATGTCTTAGAATGCTTCTAAATTTTGTTTCAAAACCTTCAAAAATCCAACTTTTTTCAAATTTAGAAAAAAATTTCAAATTCAAAATTATTTTTGAAAAAGTCGAATTTTCAGCAAAAAAGTTGAATAGTTGAAGATTTTTTTATCAGTTGCATTTTTAATGAAAAAATATAACATTTTTACCAAAAGAGACGCATTTTTCTACAAGGCAGTTTAATTTTTTAACCCGAAAATATTAATTATTAACAAAAAAGTTAATTCCAAACAGGAAAGTTGAATTTTTAACCATATAGATTTATTTTCTATTAGGAAGAATAATTTTCTACCAAAAAGACGAATTTTCAACGAAATAGTTACATTTTCAACCAAAAAGATAAATCTTCAACAACAAAAATTATTTTTTGACAAACTAGTTCAACTTTTAACTAAGTTGTTGAGTTTTTACTTTTCAACCAAAAAACATGAATCTTCAAAAAATAATGCAATAGTCGATATTTCAACTAAATTTTTTTAAATTTTTAACAAAAAGAGTTGAATTCATTAAAAAAGACAAATTTTTAACAGAACAGTTGAATTTTTAATCAACCGGTTCGAATTTTCTGCCAAAGAGATGAATTTTCAACCAAGAACATTAATTTTCGCCCGAAAAAGACGAGCATTCAACAAAATACATAAATTTTCAACTTCAAAAATCAATTTTCAAAAACAAAAATGAAATAGGTAGTTAAATTTTTAGTTAAAAAAATTAATTTTCAACCAAAACACGGATTTTCAACAAAGTAGTTAAATTTTCGACCAAAGAGATGATTTTTCAACAAAGAAAAATGAATTTTCAACAAATTAAAGTTGAATTCAACCAAAAAAGACAAATTTTCAACAAAAAAAATTGAATCATTAACCAAAAAAGATTTAATTTCGATTAAAAATTAAAATTTCTATTAAAAAATATTTAAAGTTATACCAGGAAAAGAATTATCAACCAACAACATTAATTTTCGACCGAAATAGACGAATATTTAACAAAATACATAAGTTTTCAACTTACAAAAATCCATTTTCAGCCAAGAATGGTATAGTTGAATTTTCAGTTTAAAAAATAATTTCCAACCAAAAACCCGATTTTCAACAAAATAGTTAAATTTTCAACCAAAGTGATGATTTTTCATCAAAGAAAAATGAATTTTTAACAAATTAAAGTTGAATTCAACCAGAAAAGACAAATTTTCAAAAAAATAATTGAATCATTAACCAAAAAAGATTTAATTTCAATTTTTAAAATAAAAACTCATTTATAATTTTCCCAGTAATCTTAAAAAAAGTTTGTTTTTTGTTGAAATCTTTCAAAAAATTTAAAAACCTTAAAAATGTTCAAAAACTTTTGTATTAAAAAAAACATAGAAAATGTCGCTCTTTCAATTCAGAAAGACACTGAAAAAAAATTCTTCCCTTAAACTCAGTGAAAATATGTCTTGAAAGCAGATAGTTTCTGATTAAAAGTTTTAAAAATATTTTCAAATTTTAAATTATTTTTTGAACTTTCAAAAACTTTTAAACCTACTAAATATCTTATGAAGTGATTCGAATTTTTTCTAAATTTTTCAAACAATTCTTTTTGAATTTTTGAATCTTTTTGAAACTTCCAAATATCTGTTAATCTTACTCGAATTTTTTCTAACCTTTTGTAATCATGCGAAATTGAAAATTTCTACTATAAAATCATCTACTATATTCTTTTGCAAAAATTTCAAAAGTCTACGTTTTTATTGAAATGTTTTGAAAAGATTTTATAATACTTTGTCAGTTTTCCTAAAATTTCATAAAATCCTGTAAAATTATACAATTATCTTAAAATCTTCTAGTTTTTTCCGACATATTTTTAAATCTTCAATTCTTTATATTAATATTTTAAATTTAAACATAAATTACTTTAAATTTCCCCAGAAATCTTATTGTCGGTATCGGGAATTTTGTTCTTACCGGTACATAATTTCGTTTTTCTCATCTTTTTAAAAAGTATACAAAATTTGACAAATTAATGTATGGTAGCAAATCGTTAAGAACATAATTATTTCCCACTATTAAAAAATTATTTACAATTACAATTTTTCTTTGTTATCAGTAACGTTTGGAAAAATTTAGAAAAAAAATTTATCATACAATAAAATTACTTATTTGGAATTTTTGATTTATAAAATCAATGGTGCAAACCATTTTTAATTTTTATGTAAATGTTAATTCCCGGTTATGCTATTCCCGGTTTTATTTTAATTCCTGGCTACTTCCTGGTGTTCCCGGTTAGTAGACACACTGTAATAATGTTTGTAAATTTAAAAGTATGTATAATAAATATTTTGGGATAATACGTGGAATTTGTTAATATCTATTGTATGATAATTAAATTATGGCGCATATACCATATTTTTCCAATGCCTACGAAGCGCCTGGTAATTTCCGAAACAACACGTCTTGGGAATTTGTTTTGAAACTTTCAAAATCCTCGCCTTTACTAAGCTGAAAATAAGTAAAATATTTTGCAGGAAATATTTTTTGAAGATTTTGAGTCTAGTACTTGAAAGTGTTTTTACCTAGGTAAAACATTAGCCCAATGTTGTCCAAGATGAATTACACCATCAGGATTTTTCTTGAATTCTGCTAAAAGCGATGTGGATAGACCAAGCTCTTCCACTTTCAGAGGACTGACTTTCAGTTTTGTGGATTTGAATTTGA
The DNA here is from genome assembly GCA_932178445.1 of Andricus quercusramuli. NCBI lineage: Eukaryota > Metazoa > Arthropoda > Insecta > Hymenoptera > Cynipidae > Andricus > Andricus quercusramuli. The sequence continues at coordinate 22,369 of CAKNXH010002007.1, forward strand.
TGATCATTCCCGGTTCTAAAAAATGGAAACATTTATTACATTTTCTTCTTTTTTATAGGAAAACATTCAGCGGTTCTGCAAGTTTTACTGAATGAAATTATTCTCCATATCTACAATTCATAAATGGTATTCCAAAATAAAGCGCTGAGAAATTAACTTAATAAATAAACAAATCTATGCTCAGGGTTGCTACAAAATACCAATTTCGAAATATCCTCATTTTACCTAAGTTTTCTCTAACCGATTTTACATTTCCCCTGAACGTTCTAAATTTTTATTTCAGGTGTAAAATAAAACCTTACACTTATAGGAGGTCAATAATGTTAATGCAAACAAAATATCTCTACTTATATTTATCTTAACTTTTTGAGTGACAATAGAGACAACCGAGAAAAAAAGAAACTTTTTATTAAAATAGTTACAACCAAAGTAATGAATCTTCTATAAAAAATTAATTCTCAACGAGAAGTATGATAGTTGATATTTCCACCGAAAAATATTTCAATTTTCACTCAAAAACATCTGAATTGAAAAAAATACCAATTTTCAACAAAATAAAAGAATTTTTAACTAAAAATAAAAATTTCCAAGCATAAATAGAATAGTTACATTTCCAGCTAAAAAAATTATTTTTGATTTAAAAGAATAGTTGAATTTTCTACCAAAAAAGATAAATTTCTAACAAAATACATTAATTTTCTACTGAATAAAATAGATTTTCAACGAAATAGTTAATCCACAAATTATGTAAGACATATACATAAAATACATTACTTTTGAGCATAATAGTTAAGTTTTCAACTCAATGAGATAATTTTTCAACCAGAAATGGAACAATGAAATTTTCAATTAGAGAAATTAATTTTCAACAAAAAACAAAAGATTTTTAACTAAGATAGTCAAATTTTTAATCAAAGTGATGAAACTTTGATTTAAAAAATGAACTCTGAAAGAAAAGTGTAATAGTTAATATTTCCACCAAAAAATACCAATTTTCAACTAAAAATACAAATTTCTCCCCATAAAAAGGAATAGTTACATATTCAGTTTAAAAAATTAATTTTCAACTAACAAACGAATTATCAACAATATAGTTACATATTCAATGAAGGAAATTAATTTTTGACTAAAATTATGAGTATTCAACGAAAATAAATTTTTAACGAAAAAAAGAATGGTTAAAGTTTCAGATAGAAAAATAAATTGTCAACAAAACAATGAAAATTCAATCAGAGAAATGAATTTTGGACCAAAAATAAAAAAGTTTAATTTTCAGTAACAAAATGAATTTACCAAATGAAATAATAAGAATTTTTCAACAAAATAGTTCAATTTTTAACCAAGTAAATGAATTTTTAACCAAAATGATGTAACAACTAATGAGTTTACTTTTCTACCAAAAAAAGACAAGCTTTCAACAAAATAGTGGAATTTTCACCTAAAACAGATAGATTCTCAACTTAGAATAGTTACCTTTTCAGTAAAAAAAATTTTGATTTAAATCAAACACATGATTTTTTAAAAAAGAAGTAAATTTTTAATCAAACAGTTGAAAAAATTAATTTTCAACTAAAAAAACAACAACAAATTTCCAACAAAATAGTTAAATTTCAAACAGTGAAAAAGATTTTCATAGTAAAATGATGAATCATCAACCTAAAAAATGAATTTTTAAGAATGTAGTTCCACTTTCAACTAAATAGTTGAATTTTCAAACAAAAATTTCAAATTTTCAACAAAATAGTTGAGTCATCAACTGAAGAAGATTAATTTTCAGCCAAACAGTTGGGACTTTTAACCAACAAAAAAAATACAAAATTCTACCAAAATGGATGAATTTTCAACCCAAAATAAGAACTTTTCACAAAATGCACTTAACTCCCGATATAATAAGCCCCGCTTCACGATATTCTTAGAACTGATGGCCTTGGCAGTTTCGTGATGAGAAACCGTTCTTATATCGGGAGTTGGGTGTAGTGGAAACTTCAACTAAAACTGATTTTCTGAAATTCTCCTGACCTACAGCAACCCTGAAGTTACAAATAAATAAATGAATACAAATTTTAACTAATTACTTTTAATGTTGACGTCAAATTTGACTGCATTGAGGTACTCATGGCCAGTTAGGAAATCTTTTCCTTGGCAGAGATACATGCCAAATTTGTTCCATGAAGGTGCTAATTTGAATAGCATAGTGTATTTCACACACTCCTTGTAAACATCATGGACAACTGGTTGAGGGTGTGAATACTGAAAAGAAGAGAAGTAACTTTTTTATTTTATATTAATTTGAATAAATACATTCATCATTTAAGAAACAAATGAGAAAATAAAAGAATTGTTTGATAAAGTTTATTGCAAAAATAAAACTTACATTCAATTTTTTCATCTCAAGAAACTTCAGCATCTCGTTCGTCTGGAAACATTCTTTCTTTGCAATTAGATAAATGTAATTATTTGTTTGTGGAATTGGTGCAGCAATGATCTCGGGAAAAGAAGCGAGGAAAAATCTGAAATAATATTGATTTATATATAAAGAATAAAAATTAGAAGTATTTGCATAAAATAAAATAAATTCGAAAAATTCTGACTTTTCCTGGCCCAATCTTTATTATTATTCAAAGACCACAATTCAAATAGTGTAAAATTTTTAACATGGAATCTTTCATAATCCAGAATAAAAAAAATCATTAAATTTAAAGTTTCGAATTTATTTTTTTGTTTTAACCAAAAAATATGACATTTCTACACCATAAGAGATGAATTTTCAATACAAAAGGTTGAGTTTTCTACAAAATAGTTGAATTTACGACCAAAAAAGATTAAACTTTAACCAAAAGCCGTTCAATTTTCTAATCGAAAATTCTACTTTTCAACAAAAAGATGAATACTCAACGAAAAATAAAATATTCGATATTTCAGCCACAAAAAACAGAGATTTTTTCCAACAAAATTATTAAATTTCCAACAAAATAGTGATTTTTCAGCCAAAAGATTGAATTTTCAATCTACAAAGATGAATTTTTCAAACAAAAAGTTGCATTTTCAACTAAAAAAGATAATTTTTCAACCAAAAATGGAACAGTTAAATTTTCAATCAAAAAAAGGCATTCTTAATAAAACATAAAAACTTTTAATTAAAAAGACGAATATTCAACTAAAATTATCAACCTACAACAACAAAATTTTTTTAAATAAAATAGTTCAACTTTTTATTTTTTTAGAGCGCTTAGTGCGCGCACCTGTTGGATCTCGCGCTTCGCGCTCGGTCATTGTACTTCATCTACATTCTTGCATAGAACTTTTAAAATTGAATGTCAAACTATCGACAACTGAAATTAAGTGATTGTGAAGTCTCTTTTGTTAAAGCTCTTTCGGCTTTAACGAACACATTCTCATCACGTGTCTCGTGAGAAAAAAAAAGGTTGAAAGCAAATTTTAAGATCTAGTTTAAAAACAATTTTCTTATCAAACATTTCATTGTACCTTGCGCTTTTTATCGAAAAATTTAATTTGTTTATTTTTTATATCATTTTTCACGATTGAAACAAAAAATACGCATCCTATAAAAAAATTATTAATCATAAATTTGTAGTTTTTTGGGGTAAACAAGTTTTTTCTTATCATTTTTTTTTTGTAACTTGTGTTTGTCCACAATTTTTTTTTCAATGTCCATTTTTACAAATAAAACAAAAACTACGCATCTCATCAAAAAGTGATTAATGACAAATTTGTAGATCTTTTTTGGAAGCATAATTTTTATGTTCTCATCTTTTCTCATATCTTGCATAGTTCGACCGCAAAATGGAATAATTGATTTTTCATTATTATTTGTGCGATCAAAATTCGAATTTTCGTGTTTTCAAGAAAATTCAAAAAGTTGTCATGATAATGTTGTATAGCTTCCAAAGAACAACGTTTTTTTCTCTAGACTTTTTTTCATATTATGCGTGATTTGGCCCCAAATTTTCATTTTTTTTTTAATTTTTCAAACGCTATAACTTTGATAATTTTCATTTTATTGAAAAGTATCATGAGGGTACATTGTTAGACTTTCTGATCATTTTTTCTCGAAAAAACTCTTTTGGTTCAAAATTCAACTAATACTTAGTTGAAAGTGGAACAACTTTGTTAAAAATTCCTTTTTCTTATGATTCATTACAGTAACTGAAATTTTTTTCTTCGAAATTTAACTATCTTGTTAACATTATTTATTTTATTATTTTTTTTACTGAAAATGTAACTATTTCATGTTTGGTTGGACGTTTATCTTCTTCAGTTAAAAATTCAACTATTTGGTTGAAAATTTCTGTATTTTATAGAAACTTTGCCTTTTATGGTAGAAAATTCATCTTTTTGATCAAAGTTCATTTCCTTGCCTTGAAAATGATTTTTTTATTGAAAATTAATTTTTTAAACTGAAAATTTAACTATTTCATGTCAGGTTCAACGACCATCTTCTTTACTTGAAAATAATGAAAATTCAACTATTTGTTTGAACTTTTCTGTATTTAAAAAAAATTTGTTCCTTGCGTTAGAATATTAATTTTCTTTGTGAGTAATTCATCTTTTTTGATTGAAAATTCAACTATTAGGTTGCAAGTTTCATTAAAAATAAAAACATTTTGTTGAAAATTCATGTATTTTGTTGAAAATTATTCTTTGTTAGTATAAATTTAATCTTTTTGGTTTAAAATTCATTTCCTTTTTTGAAAATTAGTTTTTTCATCGAAAATAGTTTTTCTTTGTAATTAAAAATTTAACTTAATTTTTTGTCGTAATTTTGTTTTTCATAGAAATTTAATTTTTCGTGTAAAAAATTTATTAGTATGGTTCAACATTTAACTATTTCGTTGAAAATAAATTTAAAAATGTATCTGTTTTAGTTGTATATTCATATATTTTGTCGAAAACTTGTCTTTCTTTTTGGTAGAAAATTAACCCTTTTGGGTAAAAATTCATGTGTTTTGTTAAAAATGACTATTTTTGGTAGAAAATTCATTTGTTTGGTTGAAAATCTAACTCTTTCGTTGAAAATTTGACATTTTTTGGTAGCAAATTAACCCTTTTTGGTTAAAAATTATTCTTTTTTATCAGAAAATTAATCTTTTGGTTGGAATTTCGTTTCTTTGGTTGACAATTCGTTTTTTTATTGTAAATTAATCTTTTAAATTAAAAATTTGAGATTTAAGTATGTATTCCATTTTTTGTCGAAAATTTTTATCGATGGATATTAAATTTTTCGATGAAAAATTATCTATTTTGTTGAAAGTTTAACTATTTTGTTGACAAATTATTTCATTTGGTTAAAAACGTATTTTTCTAGATAAAAATTAAACTATTCTCTTTTTTGTTAAAAATTGACACTTTTTAGTTGAAAATTCATCTATTACGTTGAAAATTTGTCTCTTTTTTTGGTAGAAAATTCATCTTCTGGGATAAAAATTCAACTATTTGGTTAATTTTTGGTTAACTATTTGGTTGGTTTGTCGAAAATTTGATTTTTTTTTTATTGAAAATGAATTTTTTTCACTGAAAATGCAGCTATTCCAGATTTTCTAGAAAAATGATAATTTCAGCTTCAAATTCACTTATTTTGTTGAAAACTCAACCTTTTCGATGAGATTTTTTTCTTCATAGATTGAGAAATCTTTTTGGTTGAAAATTCGACTGCTTTGATAATTCGTATTTTTTTATTTAATTTTTTATTGAAAATTAAAATATTTTTCAGTGGAAATTTCAACTATTATACTTTTGAGATTTTCGTGGCACACCTATTTCTTAGAGAAAGATTATAATTAAACATGAATTAACTTTAAATTAGAACTATTATTAATTAAACATTTAAAACGAAAATCTTTCAAAGCAAAAACATTGTAAGTTTAAAAATTAAAATGCATGTGAAGTTTCGAAGCATATAAAATGAAACCTGTTCCAACTCGCACAATTTCATCTCGTATTTCACATAATTTCCAGAAATATTTAAATCAATTGAATAGGTTTTTACAATCAGAATTAGCAAGCTTCCAGGCCATAAAATAAGTTTACTATAACATTTAACATTAAATGATGAAAATTCATTTAAAATCAAATTTATTGTTAACTTCAAAAGAGTCACCAATTGAGGTTATAAATTTGAATCCGAGTTAGACTTCCAATTTTATAAAGTTAAAAATAATACATAATTTATTCGAAAATCTAACAAATCGGATGGAACCAGTGAAATAAGTACTCCAAATAATAGAAAAATATAAAATTCGTGGAATCTAAATAATGAAAATACCTGCAAATGAAAATTTGACAATGGAAAGGAGATAGTTTGGTTTCATCTGTAACGTCCAAACTAGTTATTCTGCATTCCAAGCACAATAAATCATCGCACTCTGGCACGGGTGAGAAAAGCATCGTTTCCTCACTCATTTTTAACAATTTAGACACTTAAAATCACTATTTCACGACAAAAACTTGTAAGCAATTAGCGAAAATAAGGAACACTTTGATAGTTGCGATCAGTTACGATCAAGTCGAACGTTTGAAATTTCTAAGAACTTCGAGTCTTCAAGAACCCAAGCACTGCTGCCAACCTTAACTAGGATCAAGATTGGACTTGCAATTCCGCTTAAAAAATTCCATTGATAAATGAAAATTATTGATAATTCGTAAACAAAATAGCATTACACTCAAACTTGAGTACAATTTTTAATAAATAGACAAATAAAAATCATGTGAAAAATGAGGAAATTTTTTCATTATATTGAATTTGTCAGGTTATGTTGCCTAGCCTGGATATTTTGAATCGCAACCGTTAAAACGCGCGAAATTTCAATTTTAAAATTTATCGATATTTTTGGTTTATAGGAACACTTTTATGAATGAAAATCTGTCCAGGGTGGCAATTTTAAAAGAGAAAAGTGGAACACTTTGGGATTTGAAATTTTTTCAATTGAAGCCTACAAATGTTGTGATTCAGACATTTTTAATTCAAACGCTCAATAATTGTATAAAATATACTGGGCGAAAAGCGACTTCAACAAAATTTACTCGTCACCCCCAGGAGGCAGGAGTGGGGGTAACTTTTTTCAAAGTCACTTTTCCCCCTCGATAATAAAAACTTTTTATTATGGATATTTTTTTCATTGGATGCTAATGTCATGTATTACTTACCCAATTCTTCCCTTACCGAAGTCATTTTCGCAACAATTCGTTAACATTTCAGAGTGCTAAATTAAAATTTTGAAAGTTACAATTTTAATTGTTCCATTTTCAAAATTTTTAATTTATAACTAAAAGTATTGAATTTGTATGTATAAATGACAATTTAACAATTATTAATAATATCAATATAAAAGGACTTAATCTAAAAATAATTAAACTTCTAATTTAAAAAGTATTCAGTTTCAATAGAAAATTTTAATCGTTCAAATTATAATGTTCCACTAACCTAAAGTTCAATTTATAAAAGTTTAAAATTAAAAATTTGTTTAAGGCCCTGTAATACTTATCCGATTTTTACTTCACCGACATCGTTTTCACAATTCACGTCCAGACAAATTAAGATATAGAGTTAACAATTTTAGAAAAAGAATGTATGGTCCTAAATTTCTAGAAATATAAAAAAAAATCAGAAATTTTCCAAAATCAAATTGTTTTTGTAGTTCTAGAAATTTAGAAAAAATACAAACGTTCCTTAGTGTTTTTTATTTTATTTTCCAAATTTTCAACTCGATATCTCAATTCGTGTGGACGTAAGTTGTTGCGAATAAAATTTCGATAATGTAGAAATCGGACAAGTATTACATGGCCTTAAACTAAAAATTAAAATTTTTTATAAATTGAACAGTTCGAAATTTGCTGTTGAAAAAATGTAAATCAACGCTATTATTTTTAAATAAATTGAAGAATTAATCAATAAATTGGTTAATTTAAAAAATTATATCATATAAAGCAATTTTAAGTTAGAAACATTAAAAATGAACGATTTAAATTTTTTATTGGTACTCAACACTTTTTAAATTAGAACTTTCATTATTTTTTGTTAAGTTCTTATAATTAATAACTGTTCAGCTTTCTATATTAAACAAGTTCATTTCTCAACATAATTAAACACGGGTAGTGTAATAATTACAAAAATATCTTTATTTGGTTTAGGCTCCATTATAAGTAACAAAATTAGAAATAACAATATTTAATATAAATAAATTAAGCACATAAACTTAACATAAGCGAAACATCAAATTATGTGTGCCACGTTATTTTTCACATTAGTTCTATGATTCTTTCTCTATCGAATCATAATCTTGGAATCTGCATATTCTGTAAAATAAGAAATAAACAAAATTCCTCGTCTTTCTAAAAAATGTAATAAAAAACAATTATTCATCTAATATATCAGGGTGTCTAATCAAATCCTGTAAAAAAAAATTCCCTGACTATTTCAGGTTTTTCCAGGTATCTTAAGTTTTTTCCGGGTATAATTTCTTTATAATTTAAAATTTTTCAATATTTTGCATTTCTTAAAACAATCGACTCGAAATATGTATAATTTCGTGAGTTTATTATAAATGTTTTTTGTCAGTTTCTAGGAATTAATTACATATGTTTGATTTTTATTTTGCTTTCTTATACTTAAAATTCAGTGCAATTTAGCTAAAATTATTGTGGATACTATATTGAATTCAATTTAAAACGCTTTAAATTCCTATCCTTTCAAGTAAAAATATTGCATTTTGAACAAGATAGATGAATTTTAAACCAAATAGTTGAATTTTCAACCAAGAAGATTAATTTTTCTACCCAAAAGGACCTTTTGTCAACAAAATACATGAATTCTCAACTAAATAGTTGAATTTTGAACTAAAAAAGGTCACTATCCAACAAAAAATGGAACTGTTAAATTTAAGATTTGAGATTTAAGATGATGAATATAAATTTTCAACGAAATAGTAGAATTTTCAATTAACAAAGAAAAATTTTCAACCAAATATGAAGTTGAGTTTTTAGCTGAAAAAGATTAATTTTCAACCAAAAATGAAGTGGTTAAATTTTCGGTTAAAAAATTAATTTTCATAAAAAATAAATTGCCAACCAGAAATTAAATAGTTAAATTTCGCTTTAAAGAAGTACTGTTTAAACAAACAGATGAATTTTCAACTCAAATGACAGAATATTCAATTGAAATAACAGTTACATTTTCAGTTTAAAAAAGAATTTTCAACAAAAAACCACTAATTTTTAAATAAAGAATTAAATTTTCAAACAAAGTGATGAACCTTAACTGGATGAGGTGAATTTTAAACTAAAAAGAGGTTTTTATCAGGAAAGTTTAAATTAAAACGAAGTAGTTTTATTTTCAACCAAAAATATGAATTTTCAACTAAAATGATGAATATTTTACTACAATACTTGAATTTTCAACCAAATAGATGAATCTTCAAACAAAAAGATTAATGTCCAAACAAGAAGATTAATTTTCAAACAAGAAGATTATTTTTCTACTCGAAAAGACAATTTTTCAACGAAATACATCAACTTTCGACTAAAAAAGACGAATTCTCAACTTAATAGTTGGATTTTGAAATTAAAAGATAAATTTTCAACCAAAAACGAAATAAATATTCAACTAAAAAATTCATTTTTAACCAAATGGACGAATTTTCAACCAAGATAATGAATCTTCATCTAGAATAATTGATTTTTAAACAACAAAACATGAATTTTCAACTAAAATAATGAATCTTTAACTGGAATAGTTAAATTTTCGACGAGAAGATTAATTTTCAACCAATAAGAATAGCTTCTACTAAAAAATACGAATTTTCAACTAGAAAATATAATTTTTTAACAAAAAAAACTTTTACCATCTACATGTATTAATTTAAAAAAAAAAGAAAAAAAAATAGCTAGATTTTTAAACGAAGTGGATCTTTAACTAGAATAATTGAACCTCCAACGTAAATATTAATTTGTAACAAAAAAATTAACTTCTACCAAAAAAGTTGAATTGCCAACTGAAAAATATCATTTTTCAGGCAAAAATTGAATGGTTAAATTTTTACTTAAAAAAAATTAATGTCCAACCAAAGAGAAGCATTTTTAACTGAAATGATGAAATATACAACTAGAATAGCTGCATTTCGAGTTAACAGAAATTAATTTTAAACAGAATAGTTAAAGTTTTAACTGGAATACCTAAATTTTCAGTAAAAAAATTAAATTTCAGCTAAATAAAAAACGAACTCTCAACAAAATAGTTCATTTTTCAACCAATGAGATGAATTTTCAACTAAAAATGATCAATCTTTCACCAAAAAAATTAGTTTTCAACATGAGTTGAATTGTCAACTAAGAAAGATTCTTCAGTCAAGAGGGAGGAAGAATTGCAAACAAACTGTTGAATTTTTAAACAAGAAAATGAATTTTCAACCAAGAAGATTAATTTTCTACGAAAAAGGAAGAATTTTTGTCAAAATACTTGAATTTTTATCCAGGATACTTGAATTTTCAACCAAAAATAGAATAGCTAAATTTTCAGTTAAAAAAATAATTACAACACCATATTTTCAAAAAAAAATTTAAATACAGTAATATAAAGCTACTTTTACAAATGAAGAATCATCGTTATTCAATTTTATATAGTAATTTAAAAAAATTAAGCACGTTCTCGAAAAAATTGCCTGACATTTCCAAGTTCTTCAGGCAGGAGAAACTTCCCTACAGTGGACAATGCAACCTACAGTGGATAATCAATAATTCAGAGCTCAAATAAAAGAAAAATAAGTAATTTTGATTTTAATTTAAGAATACGTATAGTGTGTTAACTATTGATTAAATCAATTTAATTCCAAATTTTCCAGGTTTTTTAGGTCGGGTAGACACCCTGTACATATATATATTGTATAATCACCTTATTGTTCATATTTGCTCTTTTGAAAGGTGAAAGAGAGATTTTGGTACATTCAATCGATCGTATGATTGCCTTCTTAGGACCCGAAAGTCTCATTCTTTTTTTCAAAGGCGAGTCTCTCAATTTTTCAAAATCTTTCCCACTTGTCTGACTTTCAGTATCTTGAGAAATTCCTGGAGAAGCACAGGAATTGACCAGCCAGTTGCTCACTAATTCAGTTCTTGAATTGATTTCAGAATCTTGTAACTTGGAAGGATTTTCCAGTTTATTTTTAAATGAAGATAGCAAGTTGTCATCAGAGCTTTTGGGTTTGGAATTTAAGTTCATTTTGAACGAAAATCTTTCCGTTGTATTTGGATTATAGGTAAACACATTCAAGCTTTTCAGGCTGCAGCTATCAAAAAAACTTGAATTTCCAGACATCGATGTCTTCGAAGGATTGTCATTAATTCCTCTCGTAGCTTGTACCTAGGAAATAGATAAGGAATTATTTTTGTTGTAAAATTAAATTGAAATGAAAACTAAGAATTTTTGTAGATTACCTCCATTGGCTTGATAAAATTCTCGATAGGATTCGTGTTTTTATAAACAAAGGAAAGCTCTTCGCCACAAATTTGCGGAACTTTCACTTTCAGGTCTTCTAAAAATTGATTCGTGATATCAGTCTGATTACAACACTCAATAATTTTTGGCAGCCTTGCTTGCAAGCAAATCTCAGGATAAACGTAGATGCGTTCCTCAAATCCTTCAAATGAAAGTTCGTAGAAGTTGATGCCTTCTTTCTTTTTTGGTAACACGATTCCATACTGCAAAGATTAAACAATTATGATTTTTAAATTCCTGGAAAAAAAGTGATCAAGTTTAGAATATTTTTAAAGAGATATTTTTATAATATATACAGGTTAGCAAAAAAACGTTACTTTCAAAATTCCCTGACTATTCCCTAATTTTTCATCTTCCCTGACCATTAATATGTAAAGACCAAAATTCTAATATGACTAAAAGTGACTGATGTGCATTAATAATGTTACTTTAAAAAAGTTCAAGTTAAATTCAAAATAATTCAAATGAATTGAGAAAAATTCATTGATTTCAGTGAAATTTGAGAGAATTAAGAGAAATGAGAAGAATTCGATGAAAGTCTTAAAAAATCAAGAAGAGTATAACAATTGTCAGGGTGAATTAAACAAATCTAAAAAAATCCATTGAACTGAATAAATTTAGAAAAATTCAAGGTGAGTTTAAAAGTAATTAGAATAAATTATATAAACAAAATCCATTGAACTGAGTGAATTCAGAAGAATTCAAGTGAATTACAACAAATTCAAGAGAATTCCAAAGAATTTTAAAGAATTCAGAATAAATTAATAAAAATTAACTTTGAATTCAAAATTAGTTCCGTTGAAACTTTTTACAGATCTTGAAAATTCCTTGGAAGTTTTGAAAATACTTTCCAATATCTTCAAATTATTAAAACATATTAAAAATTCTTTGGAATATTTTCAAATACCCTAAATTATTTCAAATCCTTTGAAATATTTTGAAATCCCTCAAAAGTTTTTAAAGCTCTTGAAAATTCCTTGAACTTTATTAAAAAATGCACTACAATCCTTCGAAATTCCTTCAATTTATTCAAATTTCTTTAAAATTATATAATTAAAAATTTCCTGGATTCTTTTAAAATACGACGAAATATTTCAAAAGAATGCAGAGAAATTCAGAAATAGGTATAGACCTGAAGTCAATAGTCAATGATAATACCCATGGGTCCATTTATTGAAAGAAAAGTGACTAAAGTGATATTTTAAATTAAAAAAGTGAATATAGTGGTTTTATCTTGAAAAAGTGACTAAAAGTGACTGCGTGGCTGTCCTGATTATTCTTGACAGTTATTTAAAGTACTACTTACAAAAATTCCCTATCTTTTGACATTTTTGTCCAAAATCCCTGACCTTTCTATGATTTCCAGGTTTACCCCGACCTGTCCCCCCTGATAAAGTATATTTTTATAATAAATACATATGCAGGAAATAATTACCATATTCTTCCAGTGATCTCGAATCACATGATATTGTTTAAATTTGCAAGTATTGGGAATTTCTTTTGTAACTTTTCGTAACTTGCACTTTTTCAAACTAAAAAATAATATGAATAGGAATTCATTAAACAAATAAGAAAATCAACATTTTATTATTATTAAAAAAAGTATCAAATTTATACCTGGGTAAGATATAAGCTCTTATATGAGCCTTGTGATGTCGAAAATTAATCGGAATTTTAGGATTATTTTGGAATGTCACTAAAGTCGACCCAGTCACTCCAATTACTTCCAAACTTAAGGGAGTAAGTTTCAGCTTCAGAGGACTGAATTGCAAGAACAGTCCTTCGTCTAAACATAATTTAAATAATGAAAGTAGAAATATCTAGTATAAATACAAATACAATATTAATTTATTATAAAAATTTAAGTTGCACACAATTTAATTTACCTTTGATGTCTACATCAAACTTGATTGCGTCCAGCTCGTCTGTGAGCTCAGAATAATGTTGCCCTTTGCATAAATATTCGCCAACTCTGTTCCAGACTGGCAACAGTTTATAAGTAATAGAGTAATTTGCACAAATCTTGTAAATTTCAAAAGTGAGTTCCTGAGGATCAGAACGCTGAAAAAAAAGGTTCAAGATTAGAATTGGTTAGTGTGAAATTTTATTCCCGTTTATTCCTATATTAAATTGTATAGAACAATATACAATTTTTTACAGTTTAAGAGGACAGGGTTTAAAAAAAAATAGTTTTCTATGCATTTATTTCAGAGTTGAATTTTAATCTATGTTTTATTTATTAAAAACGGTATTTACTCACATTATTATTTTTATTATACATGATAATCTACGATTCATTTATTCTGTTCGCATTGAAGCTCATATGTTTAAACGCTTCAATTTTTAAACGAATTTTAGGATTGTTTAGTATAATAATTATAAAGTTTATAATTTTCAAATTTTTGAAAATAGTTCACAATATTTGAAATTTTTCAATTCGTAACGGTAATAATTACAGTGATTTTTTTTTATAGAAATCTCAGTTTTTAGTAAAAAAAATCTGTCCAATCACTTTGAATGCCACTTTAAGCTACATGATATTATACTTATTAATCAAATTTATGATCTATGATATTTTTATAATTTATAATTTATAATATTTATAGTTTTGACGGCGCATTTGTAAAACAGTTTAATTTTTGAGCCTATGAAACTGAAGTTTTTTTGTTACAAAAGTAAGGTCTAAAATGGAAATAAAAAATCAAGTTGACTTTTTCTCGAATTAAGGGTTACTTTTTTTCTTGTTATTTTACTGAAATAAAAAAGCTTAGGTTTTTTTTTAAATGCCATTAGGTTGAAAATCAAGATTTTAATACTTATTGGCAAAAATAAGCATTCAGTAGGTTTCAAGCGGATACTATACCTTCTTCAATGATTTATAACTCTTTTAATATCAATTTAAAAAATGTTATTTTCACTACAGTTACGACAAGGTTCTTCATGCTCTTTCTATTGAATGAAAAGCATCCACTAATGACCTGGGAAAATGTATGATAACCGAGAAATTGCTAGAAATTTGTTTTTGTTTTTAGAGGCCAACCTGAAATATTTGATATTTATGTTGAGAATTTGACTGCTAATTATCTATAATAATTTTTAATTGATAGCCTTAATTATTCAAAAATTTCAAATTAGAATCCTCCCGAATCGATAATAGTTTCAAATATTAAAAGTGTCAGAACGATTTCACTATAAAATCCTTCAAATTGCAAAATGAAAGCCTTGATAGTCATTTTTATATTTAATCATTTTAGATTTAAATATTCTAAATGGTTTAGTTTCAATTTTAGTAGGTTTTAGTTTTAGATTTAAATATTCTAAGTTGTATGGTTTCAATTCTAAACATACAGAATCGTCTGTTTTTTTTTTAATTTCGAAATCAAATGCCTCCAGAATGAATTCAATACAATGAAAAATTGAGAAAATAATGTTCGAATTGTACATTTTAATCACTTCAAAAAAATATAATAATTTGAGAGGCACAGTTTTATTTTTCAAGCAAAATGTGTTCACATATTTTTTCACAGATTAATGTGGGAAGGGTCATGGAAAATTGTAAAGCTAACTAAAAAATATTCAGTTTTTTATGATTTTTCATTCATTTAAATTGCTTGGAATGCTTTTAAACTCTTTCAAATCCTTTTAAATTCGTTTAACTTCCTTGAAATCAACTTAATACCTGCGAAATCTCAGATATGTCTGAATTCATCTTAATTGTCAGGAATTCAGTATATTCAAGGATTATAGGGAATTCAGAAAATTTAAGAAATTTTAAGGAATTCAGAGAATCCAGAATATTCAAAGACTTCAGGGGATTTAGAAAATTCAAAGAATTTCAGGAATTCAGAATATTTAAGGAATTCAAGGAATTCAGAATATTCAAGGATTTCAGGGAATTTAGAGAAACCAAGATCTCAAAAAGTTTGAGGAATTCATAGAGTTTCACGAATTCAGAGAATACACGAAATTTAGAATATTCAACAAATTCAGGATATTCAGAAAATTGAAGGTATTTAGAGGAATCAGGGAATTCAAAGAAATCAAGTAATTCAGAATATTCAAGGATTTCAGGCAATTTAGAGGATTCAAAGATTTCAGAAAATTTTAAAAATTCTGAGAATTTAAGGAATTTAAGGAATTTAAGGAATTCAGAGAAGTTAACGAATTCAGTGAATTTAGAGAATTCAGACAAATTTAGGAAATTCAGTAAAAAATGCAAGGAATTAAAAATATTCAAGGAAATCTAAAAATTCCGAATTAATGGAATTTAAAGATTTTTAGTTATTCAGGAAATTCAAGGAATTCATTAAATTTAGAGAATTGCAAGGATTTTAGAGCATTTAAAGAATTCAAGTAACTTCAGGAATTCAGAATATTCGAGGATTTCAAAGAATTAAGAGAAATCAAAGATTTGAGAGAATTCAAGCAATTCAGAGATTTTCAGGAAAATCGGGAATCTGCCAAATTTTCATTGCTCTAAATATAAAACTCTCGACTTAAAAAAATAAAAAATAAATGTTTTATTTTAAGCTTTGAAAGCTGTGCATTTTTATTTTGAAATGCTTTAAATTTGATATTGTATCATTTTCTAGCAATTCAAATAGAGAACTTTCAATTTAAAATGCTCTAAATTAGAAAATGGCCCATTTTAAAGTTGTAAAATTGATTAATTTTCAGTTTTAAATGCTAAGTAGTGAAATTATTTAAATTAGTGAGCCTAAGAATGAAAATGCCTTCATTTTTGATAGTCTCCAAGTCTTTGAAAATGTACAATTTTAAGTATTCCTCATTTACAGTTTATTTAATATTAAAGACTTTGAATGGGGATTTATTCAATTATTTGAAGTTTTTAATTTAAAATTGTTTGATTTCGAACGTTTATTCAAGCAACTGAGGTCATTTCAGGTTGAAATGAATTATTTAACTAATCATTGGTTTTAATTATTTTCAATCATAACAATAATTATTTTGAAACGAAACAATCTGAAAAGATTTAAAAATGTTTTCAATTCACTATTGTTTAATTTTAAACGATTCCAGTCTAAAATCATTTTTATGTTGAAGGTTTCCAGCTGAAAGCTGATCAGCATGATTAAAAATGGTTAAATTTACCGTTTTGAAGGATTTCAAAAGAGAAAAGTGCTACAAATTGTATAATATTTAAAGTCATTGTGACCTTTTTTATATAAGAAACTAACAGGATTGAAAAAGGCTTCTTCTTTATTCAAAGTATTTTAAGTAATGAAAAAATGGTAAATTTATTACCTGAAAAAGAAAATTAAAGAGATATAGTAAGTAAAACGTCAAAGATATTTCAAAAACATTAGTTTCCAATTATTAATTTCATTTTTTTGTACAATATCGAATATTTAAAATTAATCCCAAAGAATTTCATATGTTATGAATTGGACATTATTTCATTTTACACTTGTGTGTTTTAAAACTTTAAATGATAAAACGAACCAATTGATCAAAACGGGAATAAAAAAATAAAAAGCATCTCTACAAACCAACTTCATGTTGCAAACGAATGAAACTGATTTATTTTTAATTTGGTAGGTTTTAATTTAAAAAGAATCCAATATTAAGGCATTCAATGTGAAGATTTAATAATTATATTTGAATATATTAAAAAATTATTTAACCTGAAAGGATTTACAGTTCACACATAGATTCGAAATGTTTTAATTTTTTCCAGCACATTATTAAATTTAAATTATTAGCGAAAAAAAATCAAAGCAGTAAATTTGTAACTCGAGGCTCTTATTTTTACAATCTACACTTATAAAATTTTAATTCTTATCTGCAAAAAATTACGGACTCAGTCAACTTAATAATTTTGTATAATTTAATGAGTAACAAGGCCACAGGAGAGGATGGTATGGAGAACGAAGCGATAAAGTATGGAGGAGAAGGGATAAGGGAAGTGATGTGGAGGATATGCAACAAGGTCTGGAAAGGAGAAGGGTGGCCGGAGGAGTGGATGACAGGGCTATAAAATATACACAGAAATTCTAAGAAAAAGGTTAGAGAATCAGATAGAAGAGAAGCAAAGTATCCCACACAACCAGACGGGATTTAGAAAAGGGATGGGGACAATAGACAATATTTATGTACTCAACTACTTGGTTAACAGAAACTTAGGGAGAAAAAGAGGGAAATTAGTCGCTTTGTTTGTAGATTTCAAAGCAGCCTTGACTCAGTAAATAGAAAAGTGTTATGGCAGGCAATGAAAGAGAGGGGAATAGAAAAAGGGTTGGTGGAGAGGATAAAGGAAATTTTTACTGAAACCAGGATTAGGGTGAAGATACGCGGGGAAAAAGGGAAGGTTTTCTGGACAGGAAGAGGTCTAAGGCAAGGGTGCCCGTTGAGTCCACTACTTTTTAATTTGCTGCTGGCAGACCTAGAGGAGAAGCTAAAGGAGAAAGGGAAAGGGGGGACGATCCTGGGTAATAGCAAACTATACTCCCTAGCATACGCGGACGACGTAGTTCTAATAGCAGACGATGAGAAGGGGATGAACCTAATGATAAGAATTTTCGAAGAGTACGTGGGAACAAAAGAACTGACGGTGAACTTAGGGAAGACCAAGGTGATGTGCTTCAGAAATAGAAAGACCAAAATAGGTTACGTTTGGAAGATGAACGGACAAACAGTGGAAAGTGTGGAGGAGTTCTGTTACCTAGGTTTTTGGTTTGAGTCAGGAGGGGGAAACGATTTGCAGGTGAGGAAAAGAATCGAAAGTGCGAGTAAAGTAATGGGCCAAGTATGGGGTATAGGAAAGAGAAGGTTCAAGGACGATTGGAGAATGAGGGTTTGGTTGTTTGATGCGTTGGTTTGGGCGGTGTTGTGTTATGGAGTGGAGGTTTGGGGATGGAAGGAACATAGGAAAGTGGAAAGCATACATGAGAGATTTCTGAGATGGGTAATGGGAGTTAGTTGGAGTTGCCCAGGATACATGATAAGGGAAGAACTAGGAAGGGAAAAAATGGTAACCAGAAAAATTAAGAGAGCCTGGAGGTTTGAAGAGAAGCTGAAAAGGGGAGAGGGGAGTAGAATAGCACAAGTATGCTTGGACGAAGTTCTGAACAAGGAGACGAGAGGCAATTGGGGAAACTCAAAATGGGAGGAAGAAAGGAAAAAAATGAGGAGTGTTTGTGATATACAGGAAGGGGATCTGGATTGGCAGAACATAGAATTAGAGCTATTAGTAAGACAAGGAGAAGAGAGATGGAGAAAGATTATGGATTCGAAGTACAATAGATGGTATATGATGGTCAAAGGGGTGACGGAACCAGAATATTTGCAAAAGATGAAAAAGGAAGATAAATGGAATAGGGTGGTACGGTTTAGAATGGGTGAAGGAGTGAGAGCTTGTAGATATTGGTTGGATGAAGAGGACAATCTGTGCAGAGTATGTGGGTACGAAGTGGAGTCATGGGCACATGTGTTAGAGAGGTGTACAGGAGAGGAAGATGGACAGTTGAGTGTGGATGAATGTGTCAGATGGATTTTGGATGGTAATGGACAGGGAGTGATGTGGATGAAAAAACTGGAAGAAATAAGAGAAAGCAAGAGATCAGGGCAGAGCCAAACGGGTAATCCTGTGTAAAGGAAAGTAACTTGTGAAAATTTAAAATTTTTAAATCGGTGAAAATGCATTTGATGGTAAGAGAAAACGGAAGCCCGGGAAGATCGCTCATTGTCTGTAGTCTAAGTGTAGTACTAATATAATTGTTATTATGTAAGGCGTTGCATTAGAAAATAAGTAGCGGCTAAGGTAGACTAAGGATGAAATGTAAATATATGTATAGGGAGCGGAGGCCCTCAAACCCGTAAAAGGGAGAGTTCAAATATACATACATACATAATTTAATGAGTGATATGACTGTTGTGTCAGTCTAAAGTTGATCAAAATTTACCACTACAATCTACAGTTGCATTATTAAAATTGATGAGGTGTATCAATATTTTAAATTTTTTAATTATTAGTGAATCTCGAAACAAAACCATCACTGAGTAGAAATTTTCCGAGTGAGCCTACGATTTTTGACGTTGAAAGGAAAATTATAACTAAGTATTGGCAAATAATCTACTCATTAGTATGTAGTAATGTTATAATTTTTTTTAAATAATGCAACAATATATAAACAAATAAAGTGACAAAATCGGCTATTTCAGCTTTGCGAATTTTCATCTCAAGAAATAAATCAGAAAGAAACTCACTATCACCAGGAACTATAGCATTTGCACTTAAAGGACAGAAATAATTCTAATCATATTTAACTTAATCATTATAAACAATTTTTATAAACAAAATCTTACTAGTGTTTTTTCTCATAGAAGAAATTGTTTTACGCTAGTTGTTGATATTTTTCATGAGAGCCATAATTTATAACAAAAAATTAGCATTATTTAACATTTACTATTTTTATCAACATTTTGATAAAATAATTCGCAATAAATTAATTTTTCTCATTACTTAATTAATTTTTCTGACCAAAAGAGATTCACAATTGTTTTCAAAGGCATTTATATACTTCAAACTTCATAACAGATGAATAATATATATTGTTCCCTCGTAGAAAATGATATTTTTCCTTCAATTATTATTGGAATTATATTTCTTGCGATGATTAACCAAAGAAATTGGTTAAAAAATAATTTATAAGATTGTTATAAACATTTTTTTAAACAAAAACTGAGATATATAATGTCAACATCCAAAAGAGATTTTTTTCACTGGAATTATCCGACAGTAAACTAACATTGAATTAAAAACTGGATATGAGACACTAAATAAGAACTTGCGCAATTGTTAATAACAATTTTTATTACAAAATGTCACAATCTGCCGTTCAATCATATAGAAAAAGGATATTTATTGCTACGAGACTGCTATACAATTTATTAATACTGGTGATAATCAATAAATAAATAATCAAGTCAGTAAATGACAATTTTTATTACGTTTGATTAAGACCCTTCTACTTTATAAAAAAAAAACTTACCGAAAACATTTAATTATTCATTAAATTTTAAAGGAAGCATACAGTAAATGTTAACTTGAGCTAATTTTTTGTTACATAAAAATTATGGCTCGTATGAAAAATCTTAGCAATTAGCGTGAAACAAGCAATATTTTCTATGAGAAAAAAGAACACTAGTAAGAATTTGTTTATTAAAATTGTTTATAATGATTAAGTTGGATATTATTAAAATTATTTATATTCTATAAGTGCAGATGCTATAATTCCAGCTGATAGTGAGTTTGTTTCTGATTTTTTTTCTGGAGATAAAAATTTACAAAGCTGAAATGGCCAATTTTGTCACTTTATTTGTTTATATATAGTTGCTCTGTGACAAAAATTAAAAAATCGCAAACAAAAGTTCTCTTACAAATTTAATGCTGAGCATTTATAAAAAAAAACTCTGCAAAAGGTTAAGATACGACCTGTGGGTTCCGTGTGTAGAACAGGAAAAAATCGGCACTTTTGAATTAAAAAATGATATAAATTAGCAACAATAAGAAATAGCACAATGTTGAGAATTTTATTGTTATTTCAAGCCTCACAGTCCCTATGAAATAAAATATAGGGATCAAAGGGTACTTTTTGTCACGCTCATAGGGTACCCTTTCCCCGCTCAAAGGGCAGTACATTCAGGATAAATTCATAAGACTTTAACAAAATTCAAAAGAATTCAAATTAATTGGAAAAATTTTTTGAATCGAAAAAATTCTATTGATTTCCGTAAAATTAAAATGAATGTCGAGGAATTTAAGGTAAACGAGAAGAATTCGATGAAATTCATATTAAAATTTAAAAAAAAAATGAATAGGAAACAATTTAAAAATATGAAAAACTTTCATTGAATTCAGTAACTTTGAAATGAGCTCAGAAAAATTCGAGCGAATTCAAAAGAATTTGATGTAATGCCTAAGAATTTAAGGTGAGGTTAAAATGCTTCAGGATCAATTAAATAAAAACTTTTAAAAATTCAAAAAAGTGATTTGAATTAAGTAGAACTGCGTGAATTTAGGAAAACTTAAGTGAATTAAAAAAGAGCAAGTGAATTGAAAAAATCCAAGAGAATTCCAAAGAATTTAAAAGAATGCAGGGTAAATTAATAATAATTCAGGGTGAATTCCAAAAATTAAAGTAAATTCTCTTTAAATCTTTGAAACTCTACTAATTTCTAACCAAGGAAGTTACTAATGACTACAAAACAATTCAAGTTGAATTCAAAAGAATTCAAGTGAATTGGAACAAATTTTTAATCGAAAAAATTCCATTGATTTCAATAAAATTTGAGTTAATTTAGAGAAATTTGAGGGAAAATAGAAGAATTCGATGAAATTCATAAAAAATCAAACTAAATTTGGAAAAAAATCAAGTGAGTTCAAAATGATTTCAAAGAATTCAGGATAAATCAATAAGAATTTAGGTCGATTTCCAAATGAATTGCAAAAAACATTTTAAAATCTCTTGAAATCATTGAAATTTTCGGGAATCTTATAGAATCCTTTGGAATCTTTCAAAATATCCTATAAACTTACAGGTCCTGTAAAATTCTTTCATATCACCCGAAATTCTAGGAAATTCTTTAAAACCGCATGCAATTTTTTTTTAATTTCTTAAATTATTTATTTAATTAATTATTTAATTATTAAATTAATTATTATTAATTATATTAATATATATAATATTAATATTAATTAATTATTAAAACCCTTGGAAATCCCTTGAAATTGTTTAAATCTCTTGAAAAGGCCTTACAATCTCTTTAAATGCTCTAAAATATTTTTAAATCTTTGAAATCCCTTCAAGCTATTGAAATAAATACAAAAAGTTCTGGGAATCTTTTTGAATTTCCTCAAATATTTCATATTCTTTGATATCTTTTGAAATCCCTGGAAACATTTTAAAGGTCTTGAAAATGCCTGGGAATCTTTTCAATACCCTAAAATATTTCAAATCCTTTGAAATCCCACTAAGTTACTGAAATTCATTAATAATTTCTTTGTGATCTTTTTAAATAACCTAAAATATTTAAAACCCTTTAAAATGTTTTGAAATTTTTTACATTCGGGGTGAATTCCAAAAAATAATTTCAAATCTCTTTGAATCTCAGAAGCCCTAAGAAATACCTCACTTCTCTTCAATAAATTCTTTGAAATCCACTAAAATATTAAATTAAATCCCGTGAAACTCTATGAAATCTGGCGATATTTCCTGAAATTCAAAAAAAGTCTTTATCCTAAAATATTTCAAACGCCTTGCGAAATTCCTTCAAATTAATGAAATTATTCAAAAATTCCTTACAATCTTTTAAAATTCTCAAAATATTTCAAATTAAAAGCTCCTGAAAATGCCTTAGAAGTTTTAAAAATACCATAAAATTTTTAAAATCCTTGACATTATTAAAAGTTACATTATGGGCTCTATATAGGGTACGATAGGGATAGTTTACGGAAGAATAATTTGTTAATCAAATAATACAGAAATGTTCAATCGCATATTGTAAATAAACAAATCCATTTTCCTCAAAAATGTTTATAAAGTGACTTAATACTAATGAGTAAAGGAAATTTATTAGCTGTAAACAAAAACAACTTCATACTGCGAAAACGTGTCCATTATTATAAGTAATTGTCACTTATTATTAGTAATTGTTTCAAAAAATTTGGTTGACTTAATTATTTAAAAATTTCTTTAATAATGGATTTTTCAATTGTTCATATTTGTCATGTTATTTATTTATTTGTTATATATAATAAATTTATTATTTAATAATTTTACTACTAGTACGGTAAATATAATGTTTTTTGTTTGAAGATATATATTTGAGGTTATGCAACTTACGTGAATAGCTTTCCGCTTGAAAAATTCTTGGAGCTGATTAGTTTCAGCATATTTCCTCGAAAGGACCACATAAAAACAATGCTCACTTTTAGGAACTGGAGAAGCTAATATTCTTGAAAAAGTTCTAATGATGGCCCTATAAAATCAAATAAATATGTGGATTTTTACTCGATCGTAGATTTTGTTTATTTTCAAACATTATAGGGAAATATTGCGAATCATTTTTCTTGAACACTAAAATAGTGGTAATTTAAATTATTTATTCTTAAAAGATGATTTTAAATTACTGAAAAAATCTAAAATACCTGCAGCAAATAATTTGACAGTGATGAATATCCTTGATAAATTCATGTGTCATATGTAAATTTGAAACTGTACAGCGGAAATAACACAGATCCTTTAAATTTGGCACCGAAGCAAATAGGGTTGTACTGGGATCCATTTTCAATTATTAAATCACTTCACCGGCTGAGCTTTCTGTGGTTTTAATTCAAAAAATGCGTTTCAAAACAAAAAGAAATAACTTATCGATCCTCTGTCCCTTCGAACGTTGGAAAAATTTAAAGAGAATTAAAAGAATGAAGGGCTCATGAATGCCAACATAAAACTGTTTCAAGTAGATTCGCTTTCAATTGGAATTTAAATACAAAATTTCTCTGAAAGATATTTTGCTATCGTAATAAATCCTTTTCAATTCAGTTAGTTCGTGAAAATACTGAAATTAGTAGAAAATTGATGACAAAAGGTCAAAATTAAATATTTCAACTACTGTTGGCAGACCTGACTTCCTGAAACAAGGGAAGCGCACTAAATTTGAAATATCTATTACGGTCAGTAAATAAACATAATTATTAGTTTGTTTTTATAGAATGTAAATTTAAAATAACAATTATATTTCAAGGTTCAGTTTAACTGTACCCATATTTCGCGGTTTGCACACATTTTTTAGGGTAATTGAAATTAAAAAATTCGAACTCTTATAGCTAAAAATGTTTACATTTGAACTAATCAAAACTGAATTTCTAATGAAAACACTTAAAGTGGAACTATTTTGAATTTTAAAATTGAAGCTTAAACGTTGTTAATTCGCAAATTTGTAATTCCTAAGTTCAATATTTTACATGTATAAAATGGAAGTTGCAAAATTTCAAAATTTAAACATTTCTAAATCGAACATATATAAAATATAAATCCACGCTATAATTTTCAATGATATAAATTGAAGAATGAATCAATAAAATTGTGAGTGTTCAAAATTACATCACTTTAAGCTATTTTAATTTGGAAACATTAAAAATTGAACGATTAAAATTTTTCTTAAATGAACATTTTTGACATTTGAAGTTAAATTATTTATATTTTAAGTAATTTTGAATTAATGATGGTTTAATTATTATCCATACATCGAAATTCAACATCTTCGCTTATAAATTAAAAATAGAACAATTAAAACTGTAAGGTTGAAAGTTTAAATCAAACTTTGAAATTTTAACGATTCAAGACTATTTCAAACAATTCAGTTTCAAATTGTATAATAATAAAAAATGGTTATTTTTAATTAAAAAATGTTCAATTGAATAAGTTAAAAATGGAATATTTTAAACTGAAACAATATTTTAATAGAGTTTGAAATTAAATAAAAGAATTTATATATGAAGCTATAATTTTGAAATTATTTAAAAATTGAAAATATTTTATAACGTTTTAATCGCATGTTGAAATTTGTTTAACTAACAAGGTTCACGAATTGAACCAGTTCAATTCTCAGAGTTAAAATCTGTAAATTGTTTAATTTTAAGCAAGTTCAGTATTGTCCTGTGAATTCAATTATTGTTCAATTATTAATACTCGAAATGCAGTTCAATTTTTTAAATCAATAATTAATTTATATTTACAGTTGATCAACTTAAATCGTTTTTCATCAAAAAATTTTAGTTTTATCATAACATTATTTGCCAATAGCAACACATTTACGAAAAAAATTTGGTTTGTTTATTGGAATGTTCATTAAATTCGCATGTAAAATTATGAAAAAATAATATTTGTTGCGCTCATTTTATCACAAAATTCGATTTTTTCCAAGATTTTCAACAGTAAAAATTTGAAGCAAATTGTGTTTTCAACAGCTGAAAATTGAAGAAAGAATTTGAAACTTTTAAAAAATTCAATGAAAATTTCAATTTTCAATAGTTTTTTTTTCAATTTTTAACAGTTTAGAAATCAAGAAAAAAGCGAATTTTGTATCTTAAGCAATTCTTGAAAATTTTATATTTACGTAATTTTGCATAAACCAAATTTTTTGGAAAAAAACAACAGATTTTTTGTAAACGGGTCGCCATTAGCAAATAATCTTTTGAAAAATTAATAGTCATTTAATGTACTCTCAGAAGGGAATTTGTAAGATTAAAAAAAAATGTTAATTACATTTTTTAATTCTTTAAATTGAAAATGTACGCTCGAATATTATAATCCAAAATGAGAAATTTTTAAAGTAAATGATTTTAGAATAGCGCAGTGTAAACAGAATGCTTTAATATTTAAAAAGTTCACAATTGAACTTAACATTAAAGACAAAGTTGAACTCAAACTTATTTTAAATTGCATTTTGAAGTTTGTTATGAAATTCATGATTTTTGAGGTGATTGGATAGATTTTTCTACTGAAAATTTGTAAAATTCCCAGTCTCAGGTAAAATAAACTATCAAAAGGAATTTTATAAAGTTTTATACCTATAGAAATCTAAAATATTAAAATATTATTACAATTCCGTGACATGAGTTTCCAGCATTTGTTGCATGTAAAATAATGTAACAATTCATCAGAAATATCTCTTACAGTCTTTGAAATTGTAAAATCGTAATTTTCCCCGGAATTAAAATATTTCAATTGAAAATTAACATTAACGTTTATATTTACAACTAGTCCAAATCAAAATGATTATAGTCTTGAGCTGTGAAAAAATTTCACCCTAGCTCCGTTGGGATTCGAACCCAGGTCTACAGATTGCCGGTTTTGTGCAAGAAATGGATTTTCAACAAAATAGTTCAGTTTCAACCAAAGTAATAAATTTTCAAATAAAATTCTGAATCTCCATTCTGGAATAGTTAAATTTTAAACCGAAAAGATGAATTTTTAAGCAAGAAGATTAATTTTCAAAAAAAAAAAGATCAATTTTCTACCAAAAAAATTAAATTTCCAACAAAATACATGAACTTTTAATAAAATAGTTCAATTGTTTATTAAAGAAGACAAATTTTCAACTAAATAGATGCATTTTGAACTAAAAAAATAATAATTTTCAACCGAAAACGGAACAGTAACATTTTTAGCTGAAGAAATTAATTTTAAACCAAACATAAGAGTTTTCAACTAAAACAATGAATCTTCAACTGAAATAGTTGAATTTTCAAACAAAAAATTAATTTGTACTAAAAAAGATAAATTATCAACCAAAACTTAAATAATTAAATTTCAAGTTGAAAAATTGATGTTTAACCAAACAAATGAATTTTCAACTACAACTATAGAATTCTCAATTGGAAAAAGTTAAATTTTAAGTTAAAAAAATGATTTTCAACCAAAAAAACTAGGTTTGAAAAAAATAGTTACATTTTCAAACAAGGTGATGAATTTTCAAATAAAATGGTAAATATTTAATTGGAATAGTTAAATTTTAAATCAGAAAGACGAACTTTTAACTGGAATAGTTGAATTTTAAACCAGAAAGATGAACTTTTAACTGGAATGATGAATCTTTATAACTAGAATAATTGGATTTTTGACCAAAAAGATTAATTTTCAACCAAGAAGATTAATTTCTATTGAAAAAGACGAATTTTCAACTGAAAATGATAAGTTATCAACAAAAAATTTAATAATTACATTTTTAGCTAAAAAATGAATGTTCAACCAAAGAGATGAATTTTTAACTAAAAAAATTTTTTAATGAAAAAACATCCAAAGAAAAAACAAGCTTTTAATCAAACTGCTTATTTTCAACCAAAGAAATGAATTTGTAATTAAAACGACGAGTCTTCAACCACAAAAAATAATTTTTAACAAAAGAATTTAACTTTCAACCAAATAATTTTATTTCCCACCTGAAAGATAAAATTTCAACTAAAATGATAAATATTTAACTGGAATACTTGAATTTTTAACCAAAAAGAAGAATTTTTAAACAAGATTAACTTAAGTAAGAAGATAATTTTCTACAAAAAAAATCGATTTTTCAACAAAATACGTGAACTTTGAACCAAACCGTTGAATTTTCAATTAACAGACAGATTTTGATCCAAATTGTCGAATTTTAACTAGAAAAGATCAATTTTCAACTAAAAATGGAACAGTTAAATTTTCATTTATAGAAATTAATATTCAACCAAACTGATGAATTTTTAACTGAAAAATTATGAAACTTTAACTGGAATAGTTGAATTTTAAGCCAAAAAGATGAATTTTCTTTAAAAAAGACGGATTTTCCAAAAAGTAAATCAATTTGCAAACAAATAGTTTCATTTTTAAATACAAAATATAAATTCTCAACTAAAAATGGAACGGTTAAATTTGCAGTTGAAGAAATTAATATTCAACCAAACTGATGAATATTCAACTAAAATGATGAATCTTCCAACAGGCATAGTTGAATTCTTTGCCAAAAAGATGAATGTTCAACCATAAAGATTAATTTTCTACCAAAAACACGAATTTTCCAAAAAGTACATAATTTTTCAAACAGTTTAAATTTTAAATGCAAAATATCAATTTTCAACTAAATAGTTGAATTTTCACCAAAAAAAAGATCAAATTGATTTTCAACAAAGTAGTTACATTTTCAACCAGATGAACTTTAAATTGAAATTATGAATGTTCAACCAAAAAAATTAATATTCAGCAAAAGAGTTTAACTTTTAACCAAGCAGTTGGATTTTTAACTAAAAAAAAAAAAGATGAATTCGCAACGAACAATGTAAAAAAATTGTCTATTATAATTCAGAATTATTTCTTCTTTGAAATACTACTTATACTCTAAAAACTGCTTCAAGTATACTTTCTTTATCTCAAATTTAGAAGAGGGAACTTTCAAATTGTGACGAATTCTGACCTGCAACAGGGATTTTTAAAAATTCCATTCTTCTAAATCCGAATTATAATTTTTTTAAACTAGCTTTGCTTCCTGTTAGCAACTGTATTTGCTTCCTCATAGAGGAAGCATTAGTGATTTTTTTGAATAATAGATTTTGTATTCGGAATGATAATTTTTCGAGCTGGAAAAGGGAAGAGAAAAGTTCTATCGCACCTTATCCCTTTTCCAGCTTTATGATTTCCTTACAAACATTGTCAGAATTATTCTACTTGAAAATTTATGATCAAAAAGTATTTTCTATTCATGCGTCAACTTTGAATTATATCGATGAAAAAAGTTTAAAATTTTTAAATTGAGGAAGGTTTGATTATATGAATCCACAAATAAAAACGATAATTATTTTCTAAAATGCCCTGTTCCTAGTCAGATAAATCAGGACTAATCAAAATAATTAAAACTTGAATTTTGCTACGAAGTTGCCGGTTTTTTAATTAAATTCCCGGTCTTTCTAGGTTTCCCAGTCAAGTCGCCAGCCTGCTAATACATCAAAACTAAAGTTCTATAATATTCGGGATATTACCTCGATTTTAATTGAAGATTAAGGGACGAGCGCTGACTTCGTATAATACATAATTTTCAAAAACTTTTGGTGCATACAAAAATATAATCAACTTTAAAAGTGGTAATCAAAACAAATGATAGAAAGCAGTGAAACAATTTTATTACAAAAATATCTTTATTTGGTTTAAACTACGTAATTAGTAACAAAAATAGGAATAACAATATTTAAAATAAACAAATTAAATCTCATAAACATAAAACAACCGAAGCATCAGATTATGTTTGGTACATCATTCTTTACATTACTCCTCTCATTCTTTATTTATTAAATTATTACTTTGGAGGCTGCATATTCTGTAAAATAACAAATTTACAAAATTACTATATTTCCTAAAAAACTTTTAAAACAAAACAATGATTCATCTAACTTAAATTACGTAAAATCTTAAGGGGGGAGGGGTCGAGAGATTTTGTTACGATATATTACGTTAGGGGAGAGGGGTCCTTAATTCATATATTTAATTTTTGAAAATTTGCAAATGAAACAAAGAACTCGCTGTAATTGAACAGAAATTTATTATGAATTTAATTTTACGTACCAAAGAAACATGGTGAATGAAAAACAAACCTAGCCAACAACAATATTAAAAAAGTAAGGGAATTATATTGGTCAGGGAAAAGTCAGGGATTTAGAAAAAAAATCTCGCAAAAGTCTGGGAATTTCCATGACTTTAAATAACTGTCAAGCAGCATATATTTGAAATATTTCCATTCTAATTTCAAATTTTTTGTTCCATTTATAAAAGATTCAAGGTTTAAAATGTTACAAGTTTAAGATTCTCGTCTTTGAATATTAATTAATAGAATTTTTAAAATGAAGATTTGTGGTAACCCTGATATAATATTCTTGTTAGTAATTCATTTGTTTTATTATTTGATTGAAAATACAACTATTTTCGTACAAAAGTCAACTAAAATCTTTTTTGGATGCAAATTTAAATATTTTTTTAAAATTTGTTTTTTTTTGATTTAAAAATTCATCTGCTTTAGTAAAAACTCCATCTTTTTTGGATACAGATGCAGCTATTTGTTTGAAAAATCAACAATTTTGTGAAAAAGTCATCCTTTTTGGCTGAAAATTCAACTGTTTCGTGAAAAATTCGTCTTTTTGGGTTGAAAATTCAAGCATCTTCGTAGAAAATTTCCTTCTTATTTAAAAATCATACTTTGATGTTGAAAAGTCAAACTGAAATCTTTTTTAGATGAAGATTCAACCATTTTTTTTTGAAAATTTGTCTTTTTGATTTAAAAATTCATCTGTTTTGGTAGAAATTTCATCTTGCTTGGATAACAATGCAACTCTTTGGTTAAAAATTAATCTTCTTTGCTTGAGGATTCAACTATTTTGTTTGCAAATTTTCGTTGGACTACTTGGTTATGAATCAATTTTTTTTGTTTTGAAGATTCATATTTTTTGTTGAAAATTCATCTCTATGGTTGAACGTTTCATTATTTTGTTGAAAATTGATCTGTTTTAATTGAAAATTCAACTGCATGGGTAAAAGTTGAACTACTTTCTGAAATTTTTTTTTTGTTTTTAATAAAGGTTTATCTCATTGGTTGAAAATTGAACTATTTTCTTAAAAATTAATTTTTTTGCTGGAAATTCATATTTTTTGGTTGAAAATTCTATTTTTGTACAGAAAATTAGCCTTTTGGCTTAAAGGTTCAACAATTTAAGTGAACTTTTATTTCTTTCATGACTGAAAAATCTTTATTTGTTGAAAATTCGTCTTTTTGGTTTTAAAAATATTTTTTTTTCAATGAAATTTCATCCTTTTTAGTTAAAATATCAACTATTACAGTTTTTTATTAGGAATTAATCTTTTTAAGTTGAAAAATCCATTATTTTGTTAAAAATTTAATTATTTTGTTACAAATTAAAATATTTTGTTGAAAAGTCATCTTTTATGGTAGAAAAGTCATTTTTTTGTATTTAAAATAAATTTTGAAAATTTTTTATTAGTATCTGAAATATTGTTCTATATTTTTTATAAAAGATTTTATGTTAAAAATATAACAATATTAAAATGCTGATATTTGAATTTTAATGGTCAGGGAAAATGAACTGCAAACAAACTGTTGAATTGAGAAAAAAAATGAATTTTCAACTAAGAAGATTAATTTTCTACCAAAAAGAAACAATTTTCAACCAGATACTTGTATTTTTAACCAAAAGTAGAATAGTTAAATTTTCAGTTAAAAAAATTCATTAAAGAAAAATTAAATACAGTAATATGAAGCCACTTTTACAAATGAAGAATAATCGTTATTCAATTATATGTTGCAATTTTAAAAAATTAAGCATGTTCTCAAAGAAATTCCCTGACTTCAAAAAACAAAATCCCTGACATTTCCAACTTTTTCAGGTAGGAGAAACCTCCCTACAGTGGATAATGCAACCTACAGTGGACAATCATTAATTAAGAGCTTAAATAAAAGATAAATAAATAATTTTAATTTCTGGAGACGTATAGTGTCTCAACTATTGATTAAATTAATTTAATTAATTTTCACATACATTAGTTTTTTTGATTATTGATTATCCACTGTAGGGAGGTTTCCCCTATATAAAAATTCCCTGACAATTCCAGATTTTCCAAGTTTTTTAGGTAGGGTAGACACCCTGTACATATATATTGTATAATTACCATATTGCTCATATTCGCTCTTTTGAAAGGCGAAAGAGAGACTTTGGTATATTCAATCGACCGTATGATTGCCTTCTTAGGATCCGAAAATTTCATTCTTTTTATCAAAGGCGAGTCTCTCGGTTTTTCAAATTCTTTACAGCTTGTCGGACTTTCAGTTCCTTGAGAACTTGCTGGAGAAGCGCAGGAATTTAGAAGCCAGTTACTAACAAATTCTGTCCTCGAACTGATTGCAGAATCTTGTAACTTGGAATGATTGTCCAGTTTACTTTGAAACGAAGATACCGAGTTGTCATCAAAACTTTGGGTTTGAGAATTGATGTTCATTTTGAACGAAAAGCTTCCTGGTGCTTTTGGCTCATAAGTAATCACATTCAAGCTATTCCAGCTCTTCAGGCTGTCACAAAAACTTGATTTTCTAGGCATCAATGATTTAGTAGGAGTGTCATTAGTTCCTCTCGTAGCTTGCACCTAGAAAATAGAAAAGGAATTATTTTTAAGGATGTCCAGTGGTCACAATTGCTAGAATAAATTTTATAATTAATGATCAGACAAATTGTAATTCAATTTATAAACAAACTAAATAAACATTTAACACTAAACTGCCGTATTTATATTTCAATGCTTTACAATAGGAACTAGAAACCCAGAAAATTCTAAATCAAAATGATTACATTTTTAATATTGCAGACTTTACAGCTTTATATGCTCTCAAAACAGGGAAATAGGGCGATTTTTCACGAAAATAGAGGAATAATAGGGGAATAAATTCTTTAGAATAAAATTAATGTAGGTACCATATTAAATTCAATATAAAATGCTCTAAAATTAAGATAAATTCAAGTATAAATATTGCAATTGCGACAAAATAGATAATTTTTATCTAAAAATATTAATTTTCAATCAAGAAGATTAATTTTATATCGTTTACACGAATTTTTATTTGGATCACCTTTGACTTTCAATCCTAAAAAGATCAATTTTCTCCCAAAAAAGACGAATTTTCACCAAATAGTTGATTTTTCAACCAAAGAAATCAATTTCCCACCAAGAGAATTAATTTTCTACGAAAAACACAAACTTTCAAACAAATAGTTGTGACATTTTTGCTAGAAAAAAGATAAATTTTTTATTCAAAAATTAAAGAGTATAATTTTCAGTACAAAAAATTAGTTTTTAATAAAAAAACAACAAATTTTCAACAAAATAATTCAATTTTCAATCAAGAAAGTTAGATTTTCAACTATAGAGCTAAATTTGTAACTTATCAAAATTAATTTACTGCCAAAAAAGATAAATTTTCATCAAAAGAGTTGAGTTTTCAACTTGAGAAGTCGAACATTTCAATCACCTTTGACTTTTAAGCCTAAAAAAATGAATTTTCTATCAAAAAGACGAATTTTTACCAATTAGTTGAAATTTTCAACCAAGAACATCAATTTTCCACCAAAAAGATTAATTTTCTACCGAAAAACAGGAATTTTCAACTAAACAGTTGAAATTTCATCTAGAAAAAAATTAATTTTTAAATCAAAAATGGAATAGTTAAACTTTCAGTTAGAAAAATGAATTAAAAAAAAAGGAAAGAAACAAATTTCAATAAAACAATTTAATTTTCAACCAAGAAAGTTATAATTTTTAATTATAGAGTTAAACTTTCAACCCAAAGATAAATTTTCCACCAAGAATATTTTTTTCCTACTGAAAAAAAAACGAATTTTCAACCAAATAGTTGAAGTTTCTGCTGAAAAAAACAAAATTTTTCAAATAAAAAATGAAATAGTTAAATTTTTAGTTAGAAAAATTCATTTTTAAACAAAATAATTCAATTTTCAACCAAGAAAGTTGAAGTTTGAACTAAAAAGTTGAATTTTCAACCAGAAAAGAATAATTTTCTACCAAAATAGATACATTTTAATCAAAAGAGATGAGTTTTTAAGCCAAAAATTCGAATATTTAGAAAACCTATAACTGTTAATCCGGAAAAAATAATTTTTAACAAAAACCTTAATTTTCAACAAAGAAAGCTAAATTCTCAAGCAAATAGTTGCATTTTAAAACCAAAGAAGATGATATTTTTACAAGAAAAGAGAAGACTTTTCAACAAAAAAGTTCATCTTCGACCAAGAAAGCTAAATTTTCATCAAAAAAGTGGAGATTTTTATGCTAAAAAGTCATAATTTTAAACCGAACAGTTGCATTTAGAACCAAATAGTTACAGTTTCAATAAAATAGTCAAAATTTCGAACAAAAAATATTAAACTAAAACCAAAAACAGTTGTATTTTCAACCAAATAGTTAAATCTTCAAGAAATACAGAAGAATTTTTTTAGAAGACAGTTGAATTTTCAAAAAAAAAGTTAGTTTTCAGACAAGAAAGTTGAATTCTCGGTTAAGAATGAAACAAATCAATATTTTAACCAAAAAAGACGAATAATCAACAAAATAGTTGAATCCTGAATAAAACAGATGATTAAAATTACATTTTTAACATTTTTAATCAAAAACAGAGATACATTTTCAATGTAATGGATGAATTTTGAGTAACAAAGGTTAATTTTAAACCAAAAGATCAATTTTTTGCCAAAAAGACGAAGTTTCAACAAAACACATGAATTTTCAACCAAATACTTGAAGATTCAACCAGGAGAGCTACATTTTTAAATAAATAGTTGCATTTTCAAAGGAAAAAGTTTAATTTTTCACCGAATGAAATAAATTTTCATTAAAAGAGTTGAGTTTTTAAGCTATAAATGTACAATATTGCGAAATACCTTTGACTTTTAAACCTGAATAGATGAATTTTCAAAAAAAGGTAATTTTCAACCAAAAAGATGAATTATCAACCAAATACCTGAACTTTCAATTGAAAACAAAAATTAATTTAAAATCAAACAGTTGCATTTAAAACAAAATTAGTTGCAGTTTCAATCAAATTGTCGAAATTTCGAACAAAAAAGATTAACCTGAAACCAAAAACAGTTGCATTTTCAAAGAGTTGAATTTTCAATTTGATAACAGATTTTTTCTTTAAATACAATTGAATTTGCAACACAAAAGTTCATTTTCAGCTAAGAAAGATGGCTTTTCTACCAAAAAAGCTGAACCGCCTTATTGGGTTCCATTAATTCAGTTCGTATTTAACCAAAAACAAGGAAAAGAAGAAGTTTCTAAAAAATAGGAAAAAAGGGGAATTCTTTAAAAAGATGAAAAGGAGGGGAATAGGACAAGCAATTAAAAAATAAAAATGGAAGCAATTAAAAAATATTAAAACGCAATTTCATACCATAGATTACTATAAAATTCAATACATAGATTAATTACATTTTCTTATATTTTTAAAATAAAATCTAAAATGAGATGGATTAATAATATTAATTATTAATATAATAATATTATTATATAAATAATAATAATTATTGTAATAATTAATTAATTAATAATAAGTGAGCTTTTACTTGAAAAAGTGACATTTTTTTTTAAAGTGAGGATCAAGTCATTTTATTAATGTTTAAAGAAGATTTGGAAAAGTAGTGCAAACTTAAATGTTTCCTTAAAATTTATATAAAATCTACTATAATAAATATTTTGTAATGTCCTTGAGATCATTTTATTAGTAAATTTCTATAAAACTACACCAACTTATCGCCATGCAACACGTTAAAAGTTGAATGAAAAATATTGGCAAAATTTTAATCTTTTTTCTGTTGAAATGAGTATTTTTGTAAAATATATGAAATAAGTAATCAGAGGCTTCTGTAAAATTTATTACAAATATATATTCATTTTATTATTATGTTCCTGAAGATGAGATGTCTGAATTTTTCCAAATTTCTTTTATCAATTTTGTAGAATGCTTATTATATTAGATTTTATTTAAATTTTAAGAAAATATTGAAATTTTCAATATTTTAAAAATATTTTCTTAAATAATTGACAAAATTCCTTCATACTGGTTTCTTTTATAGAGAATTCTAATACCTTTCAACCTATTTATGAGAAAACATTTTAAATCTCATATAATTAACATAAAAGAACTTAAGAAATCATCGAAAATCTTTTATCATATCATATATGATACGTGAAGCAATAAGATTCTCTCTCTCTCTCTCTCTCTCTTTCTAATTCTCGACTGAACAATACAAAGGAGATAAGGTAGAAAAAAGTAGATTTTGCAATGGAAGAAAAAAATTCCCGATCCTAAATAAAATTTCCGGGGTTTTTTCAGTTTCTTCTGTTCCGCCAGACACACTGTTTTTGTTGTAAAATTAAAATGATATGAGAAATAAGAATTTAGGTAGATTACCTCCTTAGGCCTGAGAAAATTCCCCATGGGTTTAACGTTTTGACAAACAAAGGAAATATTTTCACCACAAATTTTGGGAACGTTCTCTTTCAGGTCTTTCAAGAATTGATTCGTGATATCAGTCTGATTATTACACTCAATAATTGTTGGCAATTTTGCATGTAAGCAAATATCAGGATAAACGAAGGTGCGCTCCTCAAATCCCTCAAATGAAAGTTCGTAGAAGTTGATGCCTTCTTTCTTTTTTGGCAACACGATTCCATACTGCAAAGATTAAACAGTTTTAATTTTCAAATTTCAGAAGGAAACTGATCAAGTTTATTAAGTTTTTTTTTTATCGAGATATTTTCGTAAGTGATAATTACCATATTTTCCCAATGATCTCGAATCACAGGATATTGTTTGAATTTACAAGTTTCTGGAATCTCTTTTGTAACTGTGAGTAACTTGCACTTCTTTAAGCTGCAAAATAATGAATAGGAATTTAATAAACAGATAAGAAAATCAACATTTCATTATTATTGAACAAAAATATATAATGTTTATACCTGGGTAAGATATAAGCCTTCTGATGTCGGGAATTATTCGGAATTCTTGTATTAGTTTGTGACGTCAAAAAATTCGACTCAGTTACTCCAACTTCTTTCAAACTTAAGGGAGTAAGTTTCAGTCTCAGAGGATTGAATCGCAAGAACAGTCCTTCCTCTAAACATATTTTAAACAATAAAAGTAGATATATTCAATAAAATTACGAATACAATATAAATATAACAATATAAATTTATTATAGAAATTAAAGTTGCGCAAAATTTAGTTTACCTTTGATGTCTACATCAAACTTGATTGCGTCTAGTTCGTTTGTGAGCCCTTTGCATAAATATTCGCCAACTCTGCTCCAGACTGGCAATAATTTATAAATAATAGTGTACTTTACACAAATATTGTAAATTTCAAAAGTTACTTCTTGAGGATCCGAATACTGAAAGAATGTTTGAAGACTAGAATTGGTAGTTCTAATAAATAAATTATAATCAGGGTGGCTGTTTTAATCGAGAAAAAAATGCCTAGCTTGAAGCAATTTTTCACAGTCATTGAAATTAAAAAAGTAAATTAGGAAATAAACAAATTTTCAAATTAAAGCACTCGAAATGGAACACTTTTGAATTTTAAACTTTTACAAATGAAGCTTAAAACATTTTTAATTTCGAAATTTTTCATTTAAACGCTTAATAGTTTATACGTATGACATGAAAGCTTTTAATACTTTTCAATTAAAAGTTTTTAAATTAAGTCCCATTAAACTGCAAAATTTCAAGATTTTATAAATTGAACAATTTAGAGATTTTTGGTCATTAGAGAAAAAGACTTCTCCTCTTTCATCTGAACGTTAAAAAGAAAAAATTGGCCTCTTCAAATTCAGGAAAACAATTATTAACCAAAATTTCTTCCATCCAACTTAATAAAAATGTTAAAAGCAAAAGAAGAACCTATTACAATTTTTAAAAAATTTTTAAACAAAATTTCCTCCCTTCCACCTTTATAAAAACCTTAGAAATGATCAAATGTTTCCCTTCTAATCCAGAAAACATTAACACCAAAATTTCCTCCCTTCTAAATCGGTAAAAATGTTCAAGTCAAAAAAATGAAAAACTACATTTCCTTCCTCCCAACTTAAATAAAAATGTTTTTAAAGAACACCCTCTTCCAATTCAGAACCTTTACCACAACTCTTTCAACTCAATAAAAATGAAAGAAACAATAAAGATCTGTTCCAATTCAGAAAAAAATTCAGCACGAAAATTTCCTTTACTCCAACTCAATAAGAATGTTAATGTAATAAATTATCCTTCTTCAAATTCATAAAATATTGAAAACCAAAATTTACTCCTTTTCAACTCAATAAATACCTTGAAAATAAAAAAATGTTCATCTTATAATTCAGAAAAAAATGAAAATCTAAATTTTCTTCACACCAACTCCATAACAATATTTTTTAGAATTTACCCTCGTCCAATTAAGAAAAAAATTAAAAATACAAAATTTTGCCCTTAACCGCCACAAAAATGATGAAAAGAAAGAAATTGCCTCTTCCGGTTGAGAAAAAAATAAATAACAAAAATTGCATCCCTTTCAAATCAATAAAAATGATAGAAACAAAAAAAAGGGCCTCTTCCAACTCAGAAAAAAATTGAATATGAAAATGTCCTCCCTACCAACTCAATAAGAATGTTAAAAGTAATCAATTATCCTTCTTCCGACTGATAAAATATTGAAAACCAAAATTTCCTTCTTTCCTACTCGATAAAAACCTTAAAAATATAAAATCTTCTTTTCCCAATTAAAAAAACTAAAATTTCTCGTTTTTAATTCAATAAAAATATTAAAAATAATAAATTATCCCACCTTCAACTCAGTAAAAATGTGAAAAATTAAAAAATTCCTCTCCCAAGTTGGAAAAAAATTAATACCTACATTTCTTTCCTTTATTTTAAAATTATAATGTGAAATTCAATCGTTTTTTATACATAAATCCTTCTAGATTGAATACATTTAATTTTAAGTAATTTTAAATTAACAATTGTTTAATTTTTGTTTATACATCAAAAATTTGATTTCAATGTAGAATATATAAAAAAATAATAACAAATATAAATTTTATTCTGGTTTATATATATTTATTTCAGAAAGACTGAAAAATCCTGAAAAATTCCAGAATTGGAAAATTAACGAAAAGTTTATAATAGGAAATTCCCGAATAATAAAATTCCTGGCAGAAAATTACCAAATTATTAAATATCCGAGTAATGAAATTCCCGAAAAGTTTATAATATTACCGAATTTGAAAATCC
>CAKNXH010002007.1:61261-94649 GCA_932178445.1 Andricus quercusramuli
AAAATTCCAGAACAGGAAAATTCCCGGAAAGTTTATAATATTACCGAATTTGAAAATTCCATAATATTAAAATTTCCGACAGAAAATTGCCGAATTATAAAATATCCGAATAAAAAATTCCTGAACTGGAAAATTCCCGAATAATAAAATTCTGAATTATAGAATATCCGAACTAGAAAATTCTCGAATTTAAAAATTAAACTTTTCTTTTTTTTAATAAAATTAATTAAATTATTACAATTGAAATTTTTAATTGTTTATACATATACTGGGTGTTTTTTTTAACTTGAGACATCGAAATATCTCAAAAAATTCGCATCCTATGAAAAAAATATCCGTAATGAAAACTTTTTATTTTCGAGGGGGAAAAGCGATTTGAAATTACAAAGTTACCCCCACTCCTGTTTCCTGGGGGAGGGGGCAAATTTGTTCAAAGTCGCTTTTCCCCCTCGAAAATAAAAAGTTTAGGATATTTTTTTCATAGGATACGTATTTTTTGAGATATTTCGATGTCTCAAGTTAAAAAAACAAATAGTATATGTATGTACGTAAACTGTTCGGAAATTTTCCAATTTTTTAATTTTATAATCCGAAAATTTTATTAATCGGGAGTTTTATTTTTCGGGATTTTTCAGTTGACCCTCTATTTTCATAGAATCATGCAAACACATTGTTAAAGAGTTAAGGCATTAAAAAAAGATTGTTTTTTTTAAATTAATTTTATTAAATTGACGCCGCAACTTTCAAATTTTGTTCTCAGCGTCGAC
The DNA here is from genome assembly GCA_932178445.1 of Andricus quercusramuli. Classification (NCBI taxonomy): domain Eukaryota; kingdom Metazoa; phylum Arthropoda; class Insecta; order Hymenoptera; family Cynipidae; genus Andricus; species Andricus quercusramuli. The sequence continues at coordinate 62,029 of CAKNXH010002007.1, forward strand.
TTTCATCTTATTTTTGATTTATTAAAAATGGTCTTTACTCAAATATTTGACTGAAACGATTAAAACTTATTATTGAAAAAATATTTGAGGTTAGATGCAACTTACGTGAATAATTTTCCATTTGAAAAATTCTTGCAGTTGATTAGTTTCAGCATATTTCTTCGAAAGGACCACATAAAAACAGTGTTCACTCTTAGGAACTGGAGAAGCTAATGTTCTCGAAAAAGTTCTAATAATGTCCCTAAAATCACATCAATATATATGCATTTATACTCACTCGATCGTAGGTTGTTTATCTCAAACATTATAGAGCATTTTTGAATTACTGAAAAATTAAAAATACCTGCTGCAAATAATTTGGCAGTGATAAACTTCCGTCATGATTTCATGTGTCATCTGTAAATTTGAAACTGTACAGCGGAAATAGCACAGATCTTTTAAATTTGGCACCGAAGCAAAGAGCGTTGTACTGGGATCCATTTTCAATTATTAAATCACTTCACCGGATAAGCTTTTTGTGGGCTTCATACAAAAAAAAGTGTTTCAAACGGAGTGGAATAACTTATTGATCCTTTCTCTTCGAACGTTGGAAAAATTTAAAGAATCAGAAGTTCACAAGTGCCAACATAAAACTGTTTCAAGTAGGATTAGCTTTAAAGTCGAATGAAAATACAAAATTGGTCTAAAAAATACTCTGGTTTTGGAAACTTAGCATGTTTAATTCAGTTAATTCGTGAATATACAGAAATTAGTTTAAAATTAATGAAAAAGGTTAAAATTCAATGTTTTATCTACGGTTGGCAGAGCTGACTTTCTGACACTTTCTGAAGCGCGCCAAATTTGATATGTCTATTACGGCCATAGTAAATAAACATAATTATTAGTTTGTTTCGATAGAATTTAAGTGTAATATAATAATTATATTTCAAATAAGTTCGGTTTAGTTGTATATTAAATGTATATATTTTAATAATATATCACTATTTGTAATAATTTAATATTAATCAATTTTATTCTATTATTAATTCAGATTAGATTATTTACTGATTTAAATAATTATGCCATATTAGAGAATAGAGTTCAAATTATGGACGTTGTCGAAACTCTTAAATTAAATTTTTTTAAACCTTTGTGAATACAAAATAAAAATATTAAACAAACATGCAAATTTAAAATAACTGGAACTGAGTAAAAGTTCTGAAAAATTTTTTATCAGAAAAAAACTCAAATTTTAATTTCAATTAATTGCAGCTTATGTTAGGAACATAAAAATTGCAAAGCCTACATATTCAGCAGGGTAGACCGAAAAAACTTAAAATGATTAAATATATTGGTAATAGCACTGAAAAGTTTCTTTGTAGCATTGCGAACAAGTGTTTAAATTCAAAAAATTCTTCACCAGTAGGCAATTTGATTGAAAACTTTCAAGTTTTTATTTTTTGCATGGAACAACAATTTTTTCTAATTTTTTGAAGACGGAAAAAAAGAAGACAAATGTTTTTCTCGAAAATTATTTTTAAAAATGATGAAAAATGCAATTTTGTTAATTTGTGCCTAAAGTTGCAAAAAAATTGTTTTTTATATCTTTTAATGCTCTCAAAAAATTTCAGCTCATTTCAGTTCACACAAATTAACTACAAGCCACTGTAAATTGCAATTTTTAATGAAATTTTAGTTTTCAAACTAAAAGAAGATGTCAAATTTCCAAAATAGGCGAAATAGATGACAAAAGGCAAATAGGTGATTCTCAGGCCTCACAGTCCCTATAGGATAAAATACAGGTGCCAAAGGGTACTTTTTATCACGCTCATAGGATACTTTTTTCGTGCTTAAATGGTAACAAATTCAGGATAAATCCATAAGACTTCAAAACAATTAAAGTTAAATTCAAAAGAATTCAAATGAAATGGAAAAAAATTAAAAAATGTCCATTGATTTCTGTAAATCTGGAATGAATATAGATAAATTTAAGGTAAATGAGAAGAATTCGATGAAATTCATAAAAATTCAAGGTGAATTAAAAAAAAATTAAGTGGATTGAAAACAATTTGAAAATATGAAAAATCTTCATTGAATTCAGTTACTTTGAAATGAGCTTAGAAAAATTCAAGGAAATTCCAAAGAATTTGATGGAATGTTTAAGAATTCAAGATGAGGTTAAAAGATCTCAGGATCAATTAAATAGAAACTTTTAAAAATTCAAAAAAATCTATCTAATTAGGTAGAATTGAGTAAATTTAGAAGAATTCAAGTGAATTAAAAATTTCAAGAGAATTCCACAGAAATTAAAAAAATTCATGATAAATTAATAAGAAATCTGGTTGAATTCCAAAAAATAATTTCAAATATTTTAAACTAACGACTACAAAACAATTCAGAAGAATTGGAAATAATTTTCAAAATTCAAAAAATTCCATTGGTTTTAGTAAAATCTAAGTGAATTTAGAGGAATTTAAAGTAAACGAGAAGAATTCGATGAAATTCATAACAAATCAAAGTGAATGTAAAAAACAATCAAGTGAATTCAAAACACTTTAAAAATATGAAAAAAATCATTGGATTGAGTGAGTTTGAAATAAGTTTAGAAAAATTAAAGAGAATTTAAAAGAATTTGATGAAATGCCTCCGAATTTAAGGTGAGGTTTGTAGATTTCAAGATGAATTAAACAAAAGCTTGTTAAAAATCCATTGAATTAATTAGAATGGAGTGAATTTAAAAAAATTCAGGATAAATTAATAAAAGAATTTAGGCCGAATTCCAAATGAATTGCAAAAAATATTTGAAAATCTCTTGACATTTTTAAGACCCTACGAAATTTCTCACTTCTTGTGAATAAATTATTTTCAATCCATTAAAATATTATAATACCCAGAGAAATTCTATCAAATTTGATATTTCCAGAAATCCTGGAAAAATTTATTAAAATACCTTAGCAGGTTTTAAAATCTCTCAAAATCACTGAAATCCTTAGGAAATCTTACAAACCTCCTTAAAATCTTATTCTTCCGATATTCTAGAAATTTCTTTCGAACAGCAAGGGAATTTGGTTAAATCCCTTCTTTGAAATCCCTTCCAACTATTAGAATAAATAAAAAAATTCTGATAATCTTTTCAAATTTCCTGAAATTTTTAAAATCCTTTAAAACTGTTTAAATCCCTTGAAAAAGCCTGGGAATATTTTACAATACCTTCAAAATCCCATTAATTACTGAAATTATTTTTAAATTACTTGAAATCTTTCGAAATAACTTAAAATATTTCAAACACTTTGATCATTTTGTCAACCGATCCTCCGGATCAATTAAATAAAATCTTTAAAAAATTAATTAAATTAAGTAAATTCTGGGTTAATTCCAAATATTTAAAAACCTATGAAATATCTTACTTTTTTGAATAAATTCTTTGAAGTCCACTGAAATATTACAAAATTCCGTCAAATTCTATGATGATATTTCCTGAAAAGCTGGAAAATGTGTGAAAAAATCCTCAAAATGGCTTTAAAATCCTTTAAAATCATCGAAATTCTCAGAAATCTGATAAAATCCTGTGAAATCTATTAAAATATTTTAAAACCTTATAGGTCCTGTAAAAATGTTCCATATCTTCCGAAATTCTAGAAAATTCTTTATCCTAAAATATTTCAAAACGCTTTAAAATCCCTTCAAATGAATACCAATAATTAATAATTCCTTAGAATATTTTTAAATTCCTTAAAATATTTCAAATTAAAACCTCTTGAAAATCCCTTAAAAGTTTAAACAATGCCCTAAAATCTTACAAATCCCTTCTGATTATTGAAATTTACTTAAAATTTCTCAGAATCTTTAAAAATACCCTGAAATATTTCTAGACCATTAAAAAATTGGTATATACCTGAATTGAATAGTGATTAATCCATGAGTTAATTGATTGAAAGAAAAGTGACTAATGTGATCTTTTCATTAAAAAGTGACCTTAACTGAATATAAGGTACAATAGGGGATATAAGCACTGGTCTGTGAGGCATGCACTCTGTGATGACTGCAACTGATTCTGAACTCTTTTTAACATTTTCCCCAAATTTCCAACAAAAATATTGAGTGCAGAATATCAGAAAATACAAAATCTTCATTTTAGAGTATTTATTTTTATAGAATAGTGATGATACCGTAAGTACCGAAATATATACGTATGTACATTGAAATAACTATAACGAGTAGTATGTACAAGTACATCAAATTACAAACATTAAACATAGGACGCATCTTGTACATTTTATCATGACCATTTCGTAAGATTGTACCGTTGTTTTCGGTGCTGAAAGATGGGCAGGATGCGTGAGATATTTGAAAAATATCCTTTTGGCACGATTCGTTATCGTAAGAATAAGGATTTGGTCAGACTGAGAATGCCATTAAAGCAAAGTTCATTAATCATTATTTGTAACTCGGCATGACTCGAGTTAATTGTGTATAATTGTGTTATTCGATATGCACTATTTCATCGACCCTTGAATTTCTTCGAGTATTTAAAATGTGATGCACGCTTCAATTAAAAAAGAATAAATAAAATAAACAACGACCAAAAAACAAGAATTCTCAACGTATTGATGTCTCAATTTGGTATCGTAAGTGGTGAGAAATGGGATGAGTACAAAGGGAAGTACATAGCGACTGATTTATGCAATGTATATATTACAAGAGGTTTCATTTTTATAACAAAAACTCAAGTGTCTCTTATCGACTCGACTCTCGATAATCAACTAAATCACCGCATTCACTCATTTCGCGATCACTCTCACACCTCAACATTCGGTCGTTAATATTCGTTTTTTCATTCTTCGGAACCAAAAAATCGAATAAACCGTAAAAAGATCAACGTTCATGGGCACATTGATGATAAAATCATGTGTAACAAACAGGCAAACTCCATAGTCTTATGCTTACATCATTTACGTATAAATATCTCATTAAATATTCGTATATTAAAAATTTTACTACACAGTTCACGATTATTTTACACAAAATTTGTTATTCTATCCTGACGATGACTTAAGTCGATTAAGTAACTCTCATTACTGGACACAGATATTTTTCATTTGGGAAGGGTAATTCGAAAATTCCCAGGGTCCACTTATTCGTCGAATCGTACTGGAAAGGTGTGATTGGCTTTCGCGCCTTTAAAAGCAAGTCGCGTTTGACACTGTATAAAAATCTAAACTGACCTTAATGTAATAAAAAAACTGTTCAGTTCCTGCCAAGTAAGTCAGACGCTACCCAGCCTCTATGCTCAGCCGATTCTCGAGTCTCAGGGTCTCCAGCAAAAAGTTGCTCCTCAAAGTCCTGAGAATTTCAGGCGTTATAAATGCATTTTTCACGAGCACAAATCAGGGACTTTAAAGGGTTCTTTTCTTATTATGTAGAATATTTTATATAGCGCTATCTACAAATTTTACTTATGGCTAGCCAAGTAATTTCCAACTTTTCAAATATTTTCGATGACTGTAAAGTGGAGAATTTTTAATTCGGTATACTTTATAGAGAGCGTAAGAATTTCTAGACCATATGCGCATATATTACACTGATTATAAATTTAAAAGAATCATTTAAAATGTAGCTTATGAAAATTCTGATCTTAGAAGGTAGAATTTAAAATCGTTTTTCAAAGAAACAAGCTTCAACATCTTTGGAATAGAAGGTCTTAAATTCTAAGTATACATATTTTTTACGAAAGTTCAACAATTTCCTAAATAATGAAAATATTTATTCATATTTTTAAGTAATTCAAGAACCCATGCCTGATCCATTTCAAATCATGCAGGACGGCGGGTTACACGTATTTTTTTAATTAACATAGCGACATTATTACATTTTTTAGGATTATCTTAAAATTTTCAGGACAAAATGAGTTTTTTGCAAATCTTACTATAAAAAACGGGCCATTTTTGAAATTTTTGAGATTTTAAGCTTTTACTTGTTTCAGTTTATTCAGTTTTTTGCACTCTTTAAAAATCCAGTAATAGGTACTAATGTAGTTTCTCCACCATTCATTTCTCATATGGTATTTTTTTTCAAGAGAAAACAATTATTTTTCATTTTCTTCTCAAAATCTTGCCCTTTTTGCAAATTTTTTAGATTTTGGGTTTTTTTTTTGTTCCAGTTTCTCAACTTTTTCACTCTTTCTAACCCGATGAGATCAACAATGAAAGAATAAAAAATGGTAAAGCTATTTCGATTCTTTGCAAAATTAAAATACGAAATTTTCTCAAAACGGCAACATTTTTTTTCGTTAAAATTTTCAGGATTATAGGTAATACATAGTCCCCTTACCATATATTGTAAACCTGGATGTATTTCTAGTGAAACAAAATTATATTTTTTCTTACTATTCTCACATTTATTGTAGTTTACTATTATTTTTCACTTAAAATAAGAAAAGTGTTATTTTATTGAACAAAACGATATAATGCGTCAAAAACTATTTATAAAACTATATATTACCTATCACTCCTGAAAATTTCAATGAAAAAAATGTAGCTGTCTTGAGAAAATGTCGTGCTTTAATTTTTGTTTAAAACGAAATAGCTTCAACATTTTTCATTCTTTTTTCGTTTTTATAACTTTATAAATAACTTTACCATTTTTATTTAAAAAGAGTGCAAAAAACTGGATACATTGAAACAAGAAAGGCACGGTTTTTAATGTAAAATTGGTAAAAACCTTATTTTATTTTCGAATTTTTAAATATTCGTAAAAAAGGTAGCTATGGCAATTAAAAAAAATATTATAATAAAATGTGACATGATGCTTATATTTTGAAAATTAATTCCTTGAATTAAATGCAAACACAAGTCTAGGAACTTAGATCAAATTGTCAAAATCTAAAAGTTAAATTCAAAAGACATCCAAACGATTCTAAATTCTTTTAGATTCGTCAGAAAAAAAAACTAACATCGATCCCTAGAATTTTAACATCTTCGATAATGATAAATAAGTTAATTGTCATATACCTCAAAATATGAAAAATTGCAAACTAAAAGAAAAGCTGTTCAGTAATAGCCCAAACTTTGTTTGAGACTTTAAAAACTATCTAAATCCCACAACAAAACAAGAAAGAAAACACTTTGTACTGAAATTAAAAAAAAAATAAAGAATTTAACTAAAAATAGGAGAACTTACGCAAAAATCTCTGACTTTGCTCTCAAAAGTCCAGAGGCCCGAAACCCTCAGACTTTATTCTCCACTCAGAATCCTCACACTGGACACCCTGAGCCTTAATCGGAAGCTCCCGCACTCGGAGTCCTTCACCATCATCAGAAAATATCCTAAATTGCACCTTTCGAGTAGAAACTTCAGAAAACCCTCGATTCCTGAAACGCAGCGTCCAAAAACCCTTCGTAAAAATGGCGAAGTCACTGGGTAGATAATTATAAAATTGTCCCGTGTCTTCGGATTCTTGGCACACGCGATTCGTCCTCCTGCACCAGGCTCAGACGAATATCTCGTATCCTCGCATCTTTTTCTCACTGAAGCACATGATATGGAAACAGTCTGCTGATTCTCGGACCATCTCCGGCGCTTTTCCGTAGAAGGGCGCGAAGATGAATAGGGTGCGCTATACAGATATTTCGTAATTCATGTCGTAGACGCTGGCGCGATCCGGGGTTGGAGTCGTTGGTCTTTGAGACCTCGACTCGTTTGCTGTGGCGACCATCTCCATGGAGTCGGTCATCTCAAGAGCTCTCACAAAACTCATGGGCCTTCGCCTTCCGTCGGAGGAGGTTGGCGTTGTAGGAGTCGCCATCGTTTTTCGCTTCACCTGTCGATAAGAACAATTTTGTTGATTGTTAAACATCTTGAGACAGGATTATTCAGGTCGAGAATTTGTTAAGGTTTATAATTTTATATTATCAGTCCAATTTCTTGATCAAGTCTTGTATAATTATTAATTAGAGCAGGATGGCCACTTAAACATAAAAGAAAATGTCAGACAATTTCCCCGTTTTCCCGGCAAAAAAATTACATTTATCCTGGTTGACTTTCAAGTGTCTATAATAATAATAATAATTATTATTATTCAATAATAGTTGCTTTATTATACAATAAAAAAAATTAAACAGTTTGAAACTCCTAAGTAAAATATATAATGGAAATCATTGTAAAAGTGATTTCGGACTTCAAGGCACAAACTTTCAACAAAGGAGTTGAGTTTTCTAGCTAAAAGTCGAATGTTTTAGAAAAAAATTGACTTGAATTTTCAAGGGAAAGAGACAAATTTGAAACCAAAAAATTGAATTTTTAACCAAATACTTGAATTTTCAAACAAAAAATATTAAAATTTAACTAAAAACAGTTGCATTTTTAACCAAATAGTTGATAGATTGTTAATAATATATTTACAAGACAAAAAAGACGACTTTTTTAGAAGACAGTAGAATTTCCAACCAAGAAAGATGACTTTTCAACCAAAAAATATGACTTTTCCACAAAAGGACGAATTTTCTATCCAAAAATACGAATGTTCAACGGAACAGTTGTATTTTCGAACAAAAAAGATTACTTTTTAACAAAATAATAAAAATTTTAACCAAATGGTGGAATTTGTAACCATCAGTGATAAATTGTTCAATCCAAAAGGACCAAGTTGAACTTCTTTCTTCAAATTTCATTTTTTTTTTGGTTAAAGATTCACAATTATATTTGGAAACGAATCTTTTAGAAGACAATTGAATTTTCAACTAAGAAAGATGACTTTTTAATAAAATAATTGAATTTTCAGCAAACTAATGAAAAATTCTACTAAATAGTCGAATTTTGAACCAAAAGAGATGCATTTTGAAACCAAAATATAATAGTAGACTTAGCAGCGAAAAAGAATTTACTTTCAAAAAAAAAAAATGACTTTTTAACAAAACAACTGAATTTTCAACGAAGTAATTAAAATTTTAACCAAAAATATGACAGTAGACTTTACAATTCAAAATAATTAACTTTCAAACATAAAAGATGAAGTTACCACAAAAAAAAAACATTATTTCTGTACAAAAAGATGAACGTTCAATCCAAAAGGACTAACTTTCCATTAAAAAACTCGAATGTACAACAAAGCAGATGAATTTTTAATTTTTTCCAAAAATAGTTGAATTCCGAACAAAGTTTTCACCAAACAGTAGAATTTTAACTCTTTCTGTAAAAATGTCACCTTTTTAGGTTGAAAATGCAACTCCTTGATTGAAAGTTGTTCTATTTTCTTAAAAGTTATTTTTTGTTTGTTGAATATTCATAATTTTAGATAGGAATTCGTTTTTTTTATTAATTTTTTTAAAACTGAAAATGTGACCCCTTTGTTGAAAATTCAACTGTTTTATAAAAAATTCACCTTTTGTCTTAAAAATCCAACAATTTGCTACAAAATTTAACTACTAGGTACAAAATTAAACAGTTTTGTAGAAAATTAGTTTTTTTATTGAACATTAATTTTCTTCGATGACAATGTAAGTACATCACTTTTTGTTAAACTTGGATTTTTTTGGTATAAAAATTTAACTAGTTTGTATAAAAAATTTAAAAACCAAAAGAATATTAATTAAGAATTAATTTTTTGGTAGAAAATTCATCTTTTTAGTTGAAAATTTAACTACTTGGTTAAAAATGTATTTATTTTCTTGAAAATTAATTTTTCTGGCAGTAAACTAATTTTCTTGGTTTAAATTCAATTTTTTGGTTGAAAATGTATGTATTTTGTTGAGAATTCATCTTTTGTGGTAAAAAATTAATCTTCTGTGTTCAGAATTCATCTTATTGGTTGAAAATTTAATAATTTAGTTAAACATTCAACATTTTGTATGACAAGATTTTCATTTAATTTTAATTTAATTTATGCACGGCCCCTAATCAGCCACTGAAAATTTTGTCTCAAAATCGTAGAAATTTGGTTCGGAATGACCCAGAGGGATATTTTTTTTTTAAATTAAAGAAAAAACCTTTCCGAACATAGAAAAATTATAGAGAAAGTCAGGAAAAAAATGGTGACCTTGAAAATTTGTGTTGAAGATGGAATTTTTGGCCAAAAAAATCATTTATTGAATACCAAAAACGCTTAGATCTTACATTTTATGTGCCATACATGTTTTTTATATAGATTTTTGCATGCCCAATCTGAATCTGACATGTAAATCGTTGTAAGACAGAATCCAAAATGGCGGAGCGAATATGGCAGACTAAAATTGTAAAACGAATCCGATTTGACTAAAATTTGCTACAAGGTGGTTTTTCAGGTCGCTGCTTACAAATCCAAGGTCAAAATAATAAAATTAAAAAAGGCGGATCCAATATGTCGGGCCAAAATTATAGAACAAAATTTATTTGACTTAAAATAGCCTATCGAAGGGTTTGCAGGTGACCGATTTGGAATCCAAAGTAAAATGCCAGAATTTAAAAAAGCGGTCGAATCTGTTTTTTGCACACTTTTGGTCTACCATTTTGAATTTTTCAATTTTGACCCCGGATTTGAAATCAGCGACCCGAAAATCCCCCTTGTAGCAAATTTTAGTCACATTCGGTTTCCTTTTATAATTTTGGTCCGCCATATTGGATCCGCCATTTTTGATTTTTTAATTTTGACCTTGGATTTGTAATCAGCCACTTGAAAAACCATTTTGTAGCAAATTTTAGTCCATTCGGTTTCGTTTTTCAATTTTAGTCTGCCATATTGGCTCCGTCATTTTGGATTTTGTCTTACAACGATTTACATGACAGATTCGGATTGGGCATGCAAAAATCTATATAAAAACATGTATAGCACATAAAATGTAAGATCTAAGCGTTTTTGGTATTCAATAAACGATTTTTTTTGCCAAAAATTCTATCTTCGACACAGATTTTCAAGGTCACAATTTTTTTTCTGACTTTCTCTATAATTTTTGTATATTCGGAAAGGTTTTTTTTTTTTAATAAAAAACTAGAGCCTCATACGCGCGCTCCGTGCGCCTAATTTATTTACATGTAATTATTTTATTTGGAAATTAAATACAATAAAATACTATACGTTGAAAAATAGCCAAACTCTCAATTTTTTGAACGAATTTCTTTAAATAATTGAAAATTCTTGTAAATTTACAAAGCAACATAGATAACAGTGATCTGAAAAATATTCTTAGTTGCATTCATAGACAAACTGATCCTATTCGTTGAAAAACAGCCAAACTCTGAATATGTTTATGAAAATTGTTAAAATAATCAATAATTATTGCAAATGTGCAAAGTCATGTAGAAAAGTCTCATTGGAAATACGTACTTTCTTGCTTCGGTAACCAAATTGAGCCTATTAATTTCAAAACAGCTAAACTCTCAATTTTTTAATAAAAATTGTTAAAATAATTAATAATACTTAAGAATGTACAAAGATCACAGAAAAAAGTCATCAGAAAGATATTCTTAGTTCAGTCAGTTAAAAAATATAGCCTATTCATTTACAAACAGCTAGACTCTGAATTTCTTTATGAATATAGCTTAAATAATTAATAATTATTGTATATTCGCAAAGTATCGTAGAAATCTTGATTCACTAAACTAATTGATCCTTTTCGCTGAAAATGGCCTAGTTCTTGATTTCTTCATGAAAATTGTTTAAATAATTAATAATTCTTGGAAATTTCAAAAGCATAATATAAAAAAAAGTCATCGGAATGATATTCTCAGTCAATTCTGTAAAAAAATATAGCCTATTTGTTGAAACATGGCCAAATTCTAAATTTTTTAATGAAAATGGTTCAAATCATTATTAATTCTTGAAAATTTACAAAGCAACATAGAAAAGAGTCGTCAAAAAAAATCGAATAATTAACGAATATTGGAAGTTTGCCAAGCATCATTGAAAAAAGTCATCGCAAAGATATTCTTAGATAATGATGTAAAAAAATTGAGCATATTTGTTAAAAAATAGCCAAACTCTGTATTTGTTTATGAAAATTGTTAATAATTAATGATTCTTGTACATTTGCAAAGGATAATATCAAACAGTCACCGAAAAAGGATTCTTAGTTGATTCCGTTGAAAAATAACAAAACTTTGAATTTCCTTACAAAAATGGTTTGAATAAATAAATCATAGTTTTTTAGAATTTGTAAAACACTATAGAAAAGAGTGATAGCAAATACATTCTCAAATAATCTGTAAAGAATCAAGCCTATTCCTTGAAAAACAAAATTTATTTTTAAAAAATATTAATTTTTAATAATAAATAATTCTTGGGAATTTGCGTAATATCATGAAAAAAACTCATCGAAGAGACATTCTTAGTTAATTCCGTCAACAAACTGATTCTATTCGTTAAAAAATAGAAAACTTTGAATTTACTTACAAAAATTGTTTTAATAAATCATAATTATTAGGAATTTGTAAAGCACTATAGAATAGAAAAAAAGTAATCGCGAAGATATTCTCAGTTAATTTAAAAAAAATCGCAAAGATATTTTAAGTTATTTTTTTTAATTGAGCCTATTCCTTGAAAAATAGACAAATTCTGAATTTGTTCATAAAAATATCATAAATAATTAATAATTCTGGTAAATTTGCAAAGTACCATATCAAACTGTCACAGGAAAAGCATTCTTAGTTTTTTTTTAAATTGATTCTATTCGTTGAAGAATAGACAAACTCTGAATTTGTTTATAAAAATTGTTTAAATAATTAAAAATGCTTCCAAATTTGCTAAGTATCATATCAAACAGTCACCGCAAAAGCGTTCTTAGTTTAATTCGTTAAAAAAAACTAAGCCTGTTCGTTGATAAATAGAACTGTGATTTTTTTTTAAATTGCTAAATGGCATCTTTTTTCAAGAAACAATAATACACTGTCAGTTCTTGTGTAGAACAAAACACAATCCACAATAATCCATGAAAACTGCCAATTCTTGTGTAGAAGAAATTGGCGAATTTTGTGTTTAACACTGAAATGAAAAATAAACCTCGTGGCAGAAAAATTGAGGTTATAGTAATAGATTCAACTGCAAAACTTGGCAACACTGCTCTTAATCCAATAAAAACGACAACTTAGATTTAGGATATAATAAATGGTAAGGATTTTCGATAATGTTTATACAAGGGATTATCATGAAAGGTTCTATTTAATAACAATGTAAAAAATTTCTACGTAATTCGATAGATTTCGAGATATTTTGATAGATTTCGAGAGATTTCGAGATACTTCGATATATTTCGAGATTTTTTCTGGAGGAGATTTATTAATAGGAAAAAAATATCCTTCTAGGTCATTCCGATCCAAAGTTCTATGATTTTGAGACAGAATTTCAAAAAAGGTCCACTGTGCGACGTCTAGCTGGACGATCTATTCAGGAATGACATAGTATAATCCTAGCTTACCTGGGGAGATTGGTGCGGATGCTGTGGAGGGAAGACTGGTACCCCGCCTCTCATCGCGGGATGATAAGCAGGTCGAGGTGCGTTGGCAAACTGTTGCGTGGGGCTCGTTGGATTCGACCTGAAATAATCGTAGGGTGGAGGACGTTGAGAGGGCGAAGGTTGTACCCCGGGTGCCGGATAGCTGCCCGGGGAATTATCCTTCCACATGTAGACACCTCGCTGAGGAGAACCTGCAAGTTCTCGGATGTTGTCGACGGTGTTGTTGGTTCGGGAGTAAGGATGCTCGTTACCCTGCTGGCGAACAAGTTCGCTTTCTGAGAGGAAACGCCTCTGAGGGCTGTAGTTGCTGTGAGTGCAGGCAGCGTTGCACTGCTGGACATCGTAGTAAGCTGGAGCGTCATTCACGCCGATGAAGTCAGGCCGACGGACCTGCGTCGGGGTTCCTGGGTTTGATCTGCAACAGGGTGTGGGTCAGATTTGAGATTTAAGGGAGTAGAGTTCGAGCGAAAGAGACAAAACCCCACAATGCGCAGTACAGTGAATAACCAATGCAGGTATGCGAGTGCTGATGCTGAGCATGGCTTGCGATACAATTACTCGGGCGGTTGGTACACAATACAGGAAAGAGATAGGAAGAAAGAGAGAAATAGAGTAGCGCGGCATTCCTGGTGAAAGAGTAGCGTCTATCGAAGAAACGTAAAAAGAATAGCGAGAACCTAAAGAGACTGAATATGATAGTGGAGATGTGATCATTTTTTTAAACACTGTTTTTCAATTATTCAACTCTTCAAATGCTCAAGTGCTGGGTTGCTAGAAACTCCTTCTTTCCAAACTCCACGACTTTTCCAAGTTTTCTTTTTAAAAAATGTAGTCAATTTTATTCAATTTGAAAACATTCTACTGGTCGCAGAATAATTTACAAAAAAATTCTGGTACAATTATTTAACAATCAGGGTTGCTGCAAAATCCCAATCTCGAAATTCCCTGCCTTTTCCCTGATCATTTTTTTAATTTTCCCTGACCTTTCTAAATTGTTCTTTTAGGTATAAAAACAACCTTATACACAGCAGATCAATCATGGTAATGCAAAAAAAGGTTTCTTTCTAAATATATTTTAAACACAAGTAGTCACAACAGTGCCACAAATTACTCAAGAAGTACGTAGATACCAAGAAAAAAATAACTTTCAACAAAAAATATTTTAATTTCAACCAAAATAGACGAATTTCCAAACGAAAAAAGTGAGAATTTCAACGAAACAGTTGAATTTTCAACCAAGACAAGATTTTCAGGCAATACAGAACAAAAAATCAACCAAAATGTTGAATTTTTAAGCCGAAAAGACGAATTTCCTACAAAAAAGTTGACTTTCCAACCCAAAAATATGAATATTCAACCAAAATGACTTAACTATGAACCCAAAAAAGACGAGTTTTCAATCAAATAAATAAATTTTTTAATGAAATATATCAATTTTAAATCACAAATGGAAAATTTACATTTTCAGTTTAAAAAATTAATTTTCAACTAAAAAAAAATAATTTTCAACAAAATAGTTAACTTTTGAACAACAAAAAAACGTGAATGTTCAACTAAAACGCTAAATCTTCAACAAAAAAAAAAGATTTTTGTACCCAAAAGATGAATTTTCTACTAAAAAATAAAAATTTACAACAAAACACATGAATTTTCAACAAAAATAAAGCAATTTTCAACAAAAATAGAACAGTTAAATTTTTAGATGTAAAAATAAATTTAAAAAGAAAACGAATTATCAACACAATGGATCAATTTCCAAGCAAAATAAATAAATTTTTAACGAAATATGTAGTTCAATTTTCCACCAAACAGATGAATGACAAGGACTTTCAGGGATCAGAAAGGTTCAGCAATTCAATTGTAGCGAAAATAGGGGAATTTTTCTTAACCAAAAAAAAAAAAAGAGGAAATTGTTTTCTTTTAAAAATACATATAAGTGTAATGAACAAAAATTAAAAATGCAAACTTTTATAAGGAACCACAATCACAATGAAGTGTGAGATTGTTTTTCTTCAGTGACACTGTTGATTCAATATTGTCAGATTTTCATTTTTTTTATTTTCTGATCGAAAGAACGAATGTATCGCTGGATTATTTATATCAAATATCTTCCGAAAATTTTAAAGTATTGAAGAAAAGTTCTAAGAAATAGCTTTACAGTGCCTGACTGTGATCTCTGGACTTTTTAATATATATTGAATTTCAAACAACTCTTTAATATTATTATATAATTTTTTTAAATTCAAGAATTATAATCATATTACTTTTTCCAGAAAAACATCAATTCGTACCAATTTGCTAATTTAAAATTCGCCGTAAGATATTAAAATAATTATTGATACTTTGAAATATCTGCAACTAAAGAATTCTAGCGAATTTTTCAAAATTCCATAACTTTTCCAGGTCTTCCAGGACATCTAGCAACCATCTAAGTTATACCAACCAAAATTAAAGTGAAAAATGAATACATCTCTCTTTATCCATCCGCCACCAATTTTCCTAGACTTGTGCAAACACTTTTTGAGCAAGATCACTAAATTTTAAATGAAAATTCTTTTGTAACAATTTAAAATTATAAGCGTTAAAAAATACCCGTTTTCGGTTCGATCACGGAAAAAGATAAATAGCGCTAGCCGCCTGTGATCAAAACGAATATGGATCAAAATCATGAACCCAAAGTCAGGGTGACCGCTTTAATCGAGGAAGAAAATAAAATTCCCGGTCATTTCTCGGTTTGTTCTAGGTTTACAAGAATTTTTCACGGTCATTGAACTTAAAAGATTCGAACTCTTGAAGCTCACATTTTTTTCATTTCAAGTTATAAAAACTAAACAGAGAATTAAAACTCTCAAAGTTACAAAAATGTACAAGCATAAAATGGAAGCTTTTAACACTTTCAATTGAAAAATTAAATGTCGTTCAATAGGAACATTTTTAAATTTGGAACCTTTTAACTTGCATAGTTCAAAGATTTAGGAAAATATAAATCCACAGAAGCATTTTCAACGGTTTAAATTGAAGAATGAATTAACAAATTTGTAAAATTGCAAAATTATATAAATTGGAACACTTTTTAAATTAGGAGTTGAATTATTTTAATTTTAAGTTGTTACAAGTTAATAATTCTTCAATTGTTAATTATAGATTAAAATTTGTTTCGGAATCTTATACATTTTGTTTAAAATTTTTTGGAATCCTTCCTAATTTCAAATTTGTTTTGCAATTTTTTCAAAACTGCTAAATATTTTTAAAATAATTTAAATTGTTCATCATTTTTTTTATAAATCCTGCAAAATTGAAAAAATGGCTTTAAAATCTTGCAGATGATTTTTTGACAATTCTTGAAATCTTTTGAAATCTTTTTGAATACTCTTTTGAAATTGATTTTTCAAAATAAAATATCATCATCCTAGAAACCTTGATATAATTTTTTTTTTAATTTATCAAACGGCTTAAAAAGCTTTTTCTTTTTTTTTTCGAAATAATCAAAAATCTACATTTTGTTAAAATTGTCTGGAAATCTTTGCAAATTTTTAATTAAGACTGAATCTTTTCAAAACTTAAAAATATGTCTTAAAATTATTCCATTTTTTTAAAATTCATAATTGTTCAATTGTTATTTATGCATAAAAATTCAACAATTGCATTTAAAAATAAAAAATAAATGTTAAAAATAGAACAATTCAAATTGTAATGTTTAAAGTTTAAATTTAGCTCTCTGAAATTTTAACAATTCAAGGCTTTCTATTTAAAATTATTTAGTTTGAATATTTGTGTGTTTAATTATAAATCTATTAGTTTGAAATAATTTTTTAATTTAAAATATGTAATTTATAAAGTTTCAATCGGACGTTTACATTTGTGTAACTACTAGCCTTTCGAATTGAAGCAATCCAATTCGTAACGTTAAATTCTGTAAATTGTTTAATTTTGAACAAATTAAAAATCGTCTGCAAAATCAATTATTACTCAATTTAAAAAATCTTTAATTCATTTGTATTTATAGGTGATCAACTTGAAACGTTTTTCATCCGAAATTTTCCATTTCAATCGCTTTTAATTTATAATTGCTTAAGCCCTCAAAATTACACTTCAAAATTCTTTCAATTGAAAATGTACGCTTAAAATTGAAGAAAAAAATAGAAAAATTTTAAAGTAACAAGACTTTAGAATTACGTATTGTAAACTGAATGAAAGTTATCAACTGAACTTATTTTAAATTTCACTATATCATGTGATTTTGTGATACTTTCAAGTGACTGGATAGATTTTTCTTCTAAACATTTGTAAATTGTTTAATTTTGAATAGATGCAAAGTCGCCTTGTAAAATAAATCATTGTGCAATTTTAAAAATCACGAAATAATTTATATATATAGCTGATCAACTTAAAACTTTTTTTTGGCGAAATTTTTCAATTACAAACACTCTTAAATTGTAATTGGTTAAGTCAACAAAATTGCATTTTAAAATTCTTTCAATCAAAAATATATGCTTTAAAATGAAGACCAAAAGTGGACAATTTTTCAAGTAAAAGATTTTAGAATTACGCATTCTAAACTGAATGGTTTTGATAATTGAAAAAGTTAACAATTGGACTTAACATTAAAAAAATAACTGAAACCGATCTTATTAACCGATCAAGTGATTGGATAGATTTTTCATCTAAAAATTATTAAATTCCCAGTCAGCAGCCACCCTGCAAAGTGTTTCCACAGTCAGACTATGAATGAATGATTTTTACAACGGATGATAATTATGTATTTTTATGCAAGAAAGCGTACAATTGTAAACTACAGAACGTCCTCGTAGGATGAAGTTCGTGTTTACCTGCAGTAGGTCGCAACATGTTGGCAGAAAGCAGCTCCTTGCAGTTACCACCCCCTGCAGTGGGACACAAACTTATCTATATACCACATATCTTTTTATATTTACGTGCAAACAACTATTTTGCTAGATTGTCGGGCTACAACGCGTAACTTTCTTTTTACGATTTCTTTATGTCTTGCTTAATTGTACATTGTACATTTTAGACGTTATAAAAGGACATTTTCAGAAATAAATGGGACAACTGAGTACACGAACAGGTAATAAAGGTTTCAAATAGGATCTTAGGGTGACAAAAATGAACCCTTCATAGGGCATAAGATTCATAACTTCCAACTCCCGTCAAATTTCGAACTGGACCAGATTAGGCTTAAATTTTATTTTGGTTTTGTTACAGTCATTCGAAGATTAACGGCGAATTCTCAAAAATTGACAGAAAGTTTTGTTAGAATGCAGTATTTTTCAAACGAGAGTAGATCTTTCAATTATTACGAAACATTTTTTTTTTAATTGGAAAATGGCAAATGACGGCCGTTTTTCTAAAATTCTTGAAAGTCGATTTTCTCAAAAACCACACATTTTAAAAATTGTATTTTTTCTTTTAGAAATAGTTGGTGGCAATATATAAAAGTTGAAATATCTAGAAAAGCTCTACAAAAATATCTGTTACTCTTTTGTAATATTTTGCATCTTTTACGAGGAACAATAAAAAATCGTATTTGAAGAAACAAATTTTTTCCCGGGTTCAAAAATGGTTAAGACTTTATAAAACTGATAATATGCTCTTCTTATTTAAGCAAAAACTATAAACAAAATATAAGAAAAAATAAAAAAGCTGGGGCTTTCCAGAAAATCTTCTTTATTTTTTTTTATCGAACTTTGAGAACATGGAAAGAAGATATACCTACTCTCGTTCAAAAAATACCGCATTTTAAAAAAACTTTCTGATACTTTTTTGAAAATTCGCAGGTAATCTTCAAATTATTGTAAAATTTTTTTTTTTTTGTTAAACTGTGAAATACAGGTTTCTTTATTTTGACCATAGAATGATTTATCCAAATATTAAATCATTCTGTCACCATGAACTAGAATTTTCTTGAAATTTTGTCCGATTTGAAATAGAATTGGTAATTAATAGACTAATTTAATTCACAAAAATCCAAGTTAGAATACAAATAATCAATGTGTAAATTTCGCGGATGATTTTGAATGATCTTTTGAAATGACGTACTTATTATTTATCTACATTTTTTTTAACGCAAGTGTTTAAAAATAATGTCTACGGTTTATTCAATTAAGCAAAAAATTGAAAACTGAAAAAAGAAGATTTTTCTATTTTTATTTTCAACCATTCAGAATATAGAATTGGAAAACTTAAAAAAATTGCAATATCAAATCACAAGCTTCAGAAATTTAAAAAAGGGATTGCAATTGAACGAATGAGAGATTTAATTATAGAATTTTAAATTGTTGCATTTTATTTCAATTAATTAAATTTTTGGGGCTTATCATTTGAAAAATGTTTGATACCTTGAAAAGTACGAAATAAATTGGGGGGGTTTTCAAAATTAAACATCGAATTTGAAGTATTTTAAACTAAATAATTTAAAATTGAAGAGATGGAAAATCAGAGTGTCTACCCGATGGATGATTTTAAATTCCCGGTCATTTTCCGGCTTTCTCGCGGCCAATTGTTAATTTTCCCCGGTCAAATTAAAAAAGTTCAAAAAATTTGAATGATTCCAAACGATTTTAAAAGATTTCATGAGATTTCTAAACATTTAAAGAGATTTCTGACTTGGAACAGGGAATTTTGGAGAAGAATTATAATTCTGAGGTAGGAACATCAGATCATTTTTGGTCATAACAATAATGATGACTATTCTTTACGAAAATTCCCTGTCCTAAAGTCTACATTATAATTTTTTTGCGGAAATTCCCTGTTCCAAAATAAAAATTATATTTTTTTTACGCAAATTCCCTGTTTTAGTAATCATAAGATGAAAATTATAATTCTTTAATAAATTTCCTGTTCAAAAGTCAAAATTACAATTCTTCACGGTAGTTCCCTGCGCCAAATGTCAAAATTAGATTTCTTTATTGAAATTCCCTGTCCCATAGTTTAAATTATGATTCTTCTGTCCCATAGTTTAGGTTATGATTCTTAACAGAATTTCCTGTTCTAAGGTGAACCTAAAGTGAAAATTATAATTCTTTACGAAATTCCCTGCCCGAAAGACAAAATTATAATTTTTTACGGAATTCCCTTTTCCAAAGTCAAAATTATAATTCTTTTCAGGAATTATCCATGCCAATTGTGAAAATTATATTTCTTTACTGAAATTCTCTGCCCCAAACTTAAAATTATAATTCTTTACGAAATTCCCGGTCCGAAAGTCAAAATTATAATTCTTTACTAAAATTCCTGTCCCAAAGTACAAATTATAATTCTTAACCAAATTTCCTGTTTTAAAGAAAACCAAAAATTTTACAAAATTCTCTGACCGCAAATCAAAATTATAATTGTTTACGTTACGGGAATTCGCTGTCCCAATTGTCAAAATTATATTTCTTTACTGAAATTCCATGTCCTAAACTCAAAATTATAATTGTTTACTAAAATTCCCTGTCCCACATTAAAAATTATAATTCTGCACTGAAATTCCCCGCCCCAAACTAAAATTTATATTTCTTTACTGAAATTCTATGTGGCAACTTAGAATTATAATTCTTATCGAAAATTCCCTGTTCCCAGTAAGGATAATTGTAATTCTTTTCGTGGATTTTTTAAATTTCTTTGATTTATTCCCCGTCCCCACGCAGAATTATAAATCTTTCAGAAAATTCGTTGCCTCAAAGTCTAAATAATAATTCTTTACTGAAATTGCCTATTCCAAGTGAAAAGTATGATTTTTCACAAAATCCCTGTTCTAACTCAGAATTAGAGTAATAAAATATATGAAATCACGTTTAATTTGCCTGTAGTACGTACGTTCAAAAGAAAAATCTCGGTCACTGAAACAAATTTTCGGTCATTTCCCGGTGAACAAAATTCTCGGTCTTTTTACGGTTTTCCCGATTTCTCGGTCAAGTAGACACCCTGAAAAAGTGATAAATTTGGAATTGAAATTTCGTTTTACTGATATGCGAAGAAAATTACGGGGCTTACCAAAAATCATAGGTATTTCCCATTCTTTTCCCCGCAGACTAAAATCCCCACTACCAGAATTCCGGTACAATCGACACCCAGACATTTTTTCAAGTATTAGAAATATAAGAATTTTGATTCGCTGGGAGTTTGAAGTATAGACAATCAAAAAATTCCGATTCAAGGTTGAATTTTTAGTTTCTTAAAAGGAGAACATCTTTACAATATCCAGCGAAAGCGATGTGCAAAAATAGTTAAAAGTGAAGGATACGTGTGAATAACAAAGAAATATCGTTTTTCTGCTCTTACTTATAAAATACCATGCCCTGTAAAGGGTTGACAAAGAACGAATATCGTTAATCTGTTTCACAACGTGCTCGTGAGGTACAATGTTTATATCCTAGAGCGAAACTTCAATATTACACTGTGGATCGCGAAACATGCAAAGCTAATATGTCACAGTAAAATTAATCGCACTGATGCAGCAAGATTCTGATAATTAGTAACATTTGTCATTTCAATAGTGAATTAGTTTCAGCTGTTGGGTTTTATTAGTTAAGATGGTGCGCAGGGACATCGAAAATAGTACAATTTTGCAACGGTCAGGGAATAAATATAGGGAAAAATACCTGCGAATTGGACTGGAAATGGCAAGAGGGGTGGGTACACCGATGGCTTTGATTCGTTGCTGCATCGTTGGACTCGCACCTCCTTGGCCCTGACCTCTTTGTGGACCTGTTGCAGGCGACCCACTACCTTCAGGTGATAAAGGATCGGGCGTGTGACTGCGAGATCCGTTCATTCCTCTGTAAAGATCGCTTTTTATACAAAGCCATTCAAAACAAAAGAAAATTATAATTTCGAAACAAAACTCAAGAGTTGGAATGAATGATTTTGATGATGTGTCATAATTTTAAATGATTTTTTGCAGGACTGGAACAATGTGTGCGCACTGATTACCCTTTCTTTAGAAAAAAAACTAGGTTCATTTTCCAGCATTTTGTTACAGATTTCACATAAAATCTTATATGATTTGAGAACTTTGTTTATAATTAACAGAAGTGTGTTTATCATGGCGAGAAACTTCCAATAAATTCAGTATGAATGACACCATTTTTTTCATTTACTTACAATTCTTTAACATTAGCAGATTTTTTTCTCATTGACGAAATGTGATTCGCCGCGTGTGACATAATCCGAATAAGTTTAAATATTTAATTTTTTCTGGACATATATGTTACATCAATGTATGGAATTATTTTATTATTTCGCTGAAAATGTAACTATTCAATTTTTTGTCGAAAAGATATCTTTTTTGATAGACATTCACTCTTCTTAGTTGAAAATTCACCGGTTTCGTTGAAAATGCATCTATTTTGTTCAAAGTTTGTCTTTTTTTATAGAAAATTCATCTGGTGGGTTGAAAATTCAACTATTTGATTAAAAATTCATATTTTTGGTTGAAGATTCATCATTTTTGTTGAAAAATTATTTTTCTGGTTAAAAATTTAACTATTTTGTTGAAAATTATTATTATTTTTTGATATATTTTGTTGTAATAGTTTTATTTTCTACCAAAAAGATCAATTTTCAACTGAAATTATGAATACTTAACTGGAATACTTGAATTTAAAAAAACAAAAAAAAATGAATTTTAAAAGAAAAAGATTAATTTTCTACCAAAAAAAAAAGACGATTTTGCAACTTTTAAAATAAATAGTTGAATTTCCAACTAAGGACACAATTTGTCAACCAAATTGTTAGATTTTAAAATAAAAACTACAAATTTTCAACGGTAAATGAACAGTTAGATTTTCAGTTTAAAAATTAATTTTCAATCAAACTGATAAGTTTTCAACTAAAATGATGAATCTTCAACCGTAAAAGTTGAATTATAAACCAAAAAGATGAGGGTTCAACTAAAATGACGAATCTTCAACTGGAACAGTTGAATTTAAAACAAAAAATCTTACTTTCAACCAAGAAGATTAATTTCTACCAGAAAGAAGAAATTTCAAAAAAATACAGGATTTTTCAACTAAGAAAGATAAATTGTCAAAAAAAGAAATGAGTATTTAAATTTTCAACCAAAAATGATAATTGAATTTGCAATGAAAAATTATAAATACTGAATATTATCGAAAAAAATTTTCAACAAAATAGTTAAATAAAGTAATATAAAGCTAAGTGTACAAATGAAGAATCATTTTGATTAAATTTTATATTGCAATTACACAAAAATAATGCATGCTTTCGAAAAGAATTATCTGACTTTTAAAAAAAATGAACTGACATTTCCAGGTTTTTACATGTATATAAAAATGCCCTGACAATTCCAGGTTTTTCAGGTAGGGTGGACACCCTGTTTTAGAATCGAATGAAATGATAACAAAACGAGAAAAATGAGCTTACCTCGGCCTGGGATGTGGACTTCCTCTAGGATAATGAATAGGATGTCGATGCTGCGCAGGCAGAGGATGTCGCGGAGAGTCGTTATTCTCCATAGATGGCAGGAAAAAGTTACTTTTAGAGCCATGTCTTTGCAACGGAGGAGTGGGTTCACAATCTGCTGATTGTGAAGCAGTCGGTTCCATATCCGTATCAGATCCATCGCGACCAGGTGATAGCTAAAATTATAATAAATTAAAAAATCTTTTCTCCAATTTTCCATGCAAGTCATTAAAAACAATTTAGAACCATCAATAATTAGAACCTTGGGATCGAAAAAGTCAAGGAAACAAGGACACAAGGAAGAGGGAAGTCAAAAGTAATACTTTTTTTCCCACTGGGCAGCTGGATAACTGGTGAAAGGAATCACGTCCCTAGACGTAGTCTAAATAAAAATAAAATTTTAATAAATTTTAAAACAAGAGAGATTTAAATGATAATATCTAAACTAGAGTAGCAAAACTAATAGCTCTGCGCATGCTATAATGGATAAGCGTGAGCCTACAATTTTGGAAATAAATCAAACGTGGTATAATTTCTTCATTATGTAAAAGATTTCTCAACGAGTGTCCGATGCCACATTAAAAAAGGAAATAAAAATTACGCGGAATAGATTAATTTTAAGAGGTGGCAGGAGTGAATTATTGTCAAATGAAAATGCAAATTGTCGTTGTGAAATTTTCTTTATATTCAAGTAAGAGGTCATCCATAAATTAGGTAACAGCTTTTTTTGGTAGTTAAGGGGGTTCGGGAAAATGTTACGCTGAGTTACATGGGGGAGGGAGGGTAAATTGATACTGTTACGTAATATTTTTAACAAAATAAACTATAGAAAATCCAATGAACAAAAAATATACTATAATGTTAAAGTTCAAAATCATTACAATAAAATATTATAATAACGTTACGAAGACAATTTTTTTACAATTTTTAAAATTACTACTACTCCCAAAATTATGAGACGTTTTTATGTGGTTTTAATTTTGCATTATTTATTAAACACATCTTTAGATTTGGTCATCTACTTTGCTAGATTTCGACAGTTTAGATTAAATAATTTAATAATTGCAGATATATAGTAGTAATTAATAATACTAGCACATGTTATCTTAACATGTTTCTTATTTTCATTGCCTAATTTCGAAATTAAAATACATGCTTGAATTTTGAATAAAATTAATTACCATAAATTAAAATAAGTATTAAAATAGCTACATCAAATTTCATACAACTGCAATTTTAATTTTTATTTCTAATTTAATTTAGACATCAATTTTTATTTTAAGCGGCTCGCAGTAACCTGTATCTACACAGATTACTTTTATTTTTAATGTAACATCTTATCCCAGCAGGGATTAAAAGCAAATAAATAAATTAATAAGTTAATTTGGGATTTTATATCGTATTAAGATGTTCTTAAACTACTCTTAAAAGACGATTCTTTGATCCAAAGAACATTTTTTTGCATCAAAACAAAAATTCATTGGCTCGAATTAAGAGAAAAGTTTCTTTGATTCAAAGAAATTTCTCTTGATTCAAAGAAATGGTTTTTAGTTCCAATGCAAATTTTTCTTCAATTTCAAATGATTTTCATAATTTTGAAGTTATTTTTTGTTCAGCGAAAAAAATTCTGTTACAGGAACGTTTTCTTTAATTAAAAACAAATATTTTTCTCAATTATTCTGGAATTCTAAGTCTTTTTGATGTTTCTAATTTTCAACATTGACCCATTTTTAAGATATTTGCAATTAAAATTTCGCCAACTTGTTTAATTTTCGATGTTTGTAGTTTAAAGTCATGAAATTTGGAACATCTTTTTGAAATAAGTCTATCTTGAAGATTTGCAATTGAAGATTCTTCCATTCTAAATATGTATAATTTAGGAAGATGTAATTTTGAATTTTTTTTTCTTTGTGAAAGTTCAATTTTGAAGATTTGAAATGGAAGATTCTTCCATTTTTACGCTTTGTAATTTAAAATGATTCAATTTTCAAGATTTATAATGGACGATTTTGAAGATCAAAAGTCGAGAGTATTCAATACTAAATCTTCCAAATTGAAAACATTTCAAATGTAGATCATAAGAATTACATAATTTTTAATTGTAAAACTTAAAACTTGAGTAATTTTTAATTGTAAATTCTAAAAATTAAAAGCTCTTCAATTTTTAAGATTTACAAATCAAAGTTATAAAATTTTTAAGACTTAGAATTAAAAATGCTAGAATTTTGAAAATATATATATAGAATGATAATAGTTTAAAATTATTTAATTTTGAACTTTATTTTGGAATCTCTATGTTTAATTTCGAAGATTTACAATGGAAAATTCCTCAATTTTAAAGACGTATAAAACAAAATCCTTAAGTTTGGATAATTTTTAAGACCAAAAATAAGGAGTTTTCAATTATAAATCTTCCAAATTGAAAAAATTTTAAATGTACATCATACTTACAGAACTTTTAATTATAAAACATAACAGCGTATCATTTTTCATTGCAATTTTTCAAAATTAAAAACTCTTTAATTTTGAAGATTTATAAATCAAAGTTCTACAATTTTAAAGAAATGGATTTACAAATTCTAGAATTTTAAAAATATAGGATTGAAAATTATTCAATTTTCAAGATTTATATTACAACTTTAGAAATTTGTAATATAAAATTCTTCCATTTCTTAATATTTACAATTGAAGATTCATTAATTTAGAATCTTAACAGTTTGAAATTATGCAAATTTGAACTTTTATTTCGAATATCTAGTTTAATTTTGAAGATTTATAATGGAAAATTCTTCAATTTTAAAGATGTATAAATCAAAATGCTTGAATTTGGACGAATTTGAAGACCAAGAATTAAGAGTTTTGAATTATAAATCTTCCAACTTGGAAAAATGGAAAATTTAGATCATAAGAATTACATAATTTTTTATTTTAAACCCTAAAACTTGGATAATTTTTAATTGTAAATTTTTAAAATAAACAATTCTTCAATTTTGAAGATTTACAAATCAAAGTTCTACAATTTTAAAGAGTTGGAATTAAAAATTCTAGAATTTAAAATTATTCAATTTTCAAGACTAATATTAAAATCTTAAAGCTTTACGATTTAAAATTCTTCCATTTTTAAGATTTACAATTGAAGATTCATTAATTTATAATAATAATAGTTTAATATTATGTAATTTTGAACTTTATTTGGAATATCTGGTTTAATATTGAAGATTTACAATGGAAAATTCTTCAATTTTATTATACGATTAAGCCATTTCCGTTTAGGGTTAACCGTGACTCACTCGGTGAGGGGGGAAGTGATGTAGGATGTATAAATAAAAATCCTTAGATTTTGATGATTTTGAAGATCAAAAGTCAAGAGTTTTTAATTCTAAAGCTTCAAAATTGAAGAAATTTCAAACGTAAATCATCAGAATTACACAATTTTTAATTGTAAAACTTAAAACTTGGGTAATTTTTAATTTTAAATTCTCATAATTGAAAGCTCTTCAATTTTTAAGACTTAGAATTGAACTTTATTTAAATTTATAAATTTTCAATTTAAAATTCTTCAATTTTTAATTTTTCCAATGAAGATTAATTTGAAATGTTTATTGTTCAAAATGATGTAATGTTTAAATTTTTTTGGGAATACAATTCAATTTTGAAGATTTAAGATGGAAAATACTTTAATATTTAAAATGTTTAAGATTTAAAAATTAACTTTATTTAAATGCAAAACTTTGTAATTGAACATGCTTCAATTTTGAATAGTCGAAATGACAGCGTTGATTAGTTTTTTGGAAATTCTGATCATTGTTTACATACATATGTAACCAATTTTGCCTTATATACAAAAAATGAATGATAATTCAGGTGTCTCAGGTAGTAAGTGGCTAAATTTAATTTAATAAGAAATGGCTGAAAATGTTTAAAAAATATAACGTAACATAGGCATGAGGTTGGGGTTCAAACTACTTTGTTACGACTTGTTACATGGGTGAGGGAAGGGGTAAAAAAATGGCAAAAAATATGTTACGTAATTTATGGATGGCCCTTAACTCATATTTAACATTTGAGGCACGTTTCACGTGGCTATCGCGGGTTCCTAAATTTAGAATTTAAAATGTAATCAACTTTTGAACTGTAATAAACTCCACGTTTGCAGTTTCCAAAGGGTGAACGTAATACATACTGAAACCTGGAACCGAGAGACTCGGAAGCGTTTTTAGAACTCTGTTAACATCGTGCATTGAAAGAAAGCGTCACGCCATCGCCGACGCTGTAGTTGTATGAGAATTAAAAAAAAATGGAGCTACTGCGCTAGCTCTTACCTTATTGTAAGCATTTGAACTGGCATTTCTAACACCATTGCTGCTATCCATGTAGGTTTTTACCTGGTTCTCAGTGGCGATGATAGAGATGTCGGACGTGCAAGCGCCGCGTCGTTTTCCTGAATACTTTTCAGGTTTAATTAAACTGCAAAGAAGGAATCATTAGTTAAATTTTAATCAACAGGGTGTCTAGCGACTTTTAGAAACGAAATTGAGCGTCTTTTCCAGGGTTTCGCTGATTTTTAATGAAAGCAGAACCATAAATAAACAAATCTAGGGTGGCCGAAAAAATCATTTTCAAAATTGTCTGACTTTTCACTGACTAATTTTTCAGTCTCCTTATTCAATAATATTTAAAGTCCAAAATTGTTATCTTGTATCATTTTTAATGAAGAATCTTTTCTAAATGTAATTAAGTTAATCTAAATTGATTCGTTTTTACTTTAATATTCTCAGGGCTGCCACAGTTTAATTTACTTGAAAAAAGTGACACATTTAAACCGAAAAAGTGTCTAAAAGTGGATTAATGATGTGACTAACGTTCTTTTGAATTTGAAAGAATTCAATGAAATTTATAAGGATTCCACGTGAATTGAAAATCCATTAATTTAAGTAAAATTGAAGTGAACTCAGAGGAATTTAAAGGAAATAAAAATTCGATGAAACTTATAAAACTTAATGGTGAATTTCAAAAAAATTAAGTGAATTGAAAACAACTCAAAAATATGAAAAAATGCATAGAATTCAGTAAGTTTGAAACGACTTTAGAAAAATTTTAGGGAATTCAGAAGAATTTGATTAAATGCATAAGAATTAAAGGTGGGTTTAAAAGACTTCAGAATTTATTCAACAAAACCCCCAAAAAAATCAAAACAGTCCATTGAATTGAGTAGAATTAAGCGAATAAATTCTTTGAAAACCATTAATATATTATACAATCCCATGAAACTCTATGAAATCTGACATTGCCTGAAATCCTGGAAAATTGATTAAAATACCTGAAGAGCTTTGAGGAATCCTTAAAGTTACTGAAATTCTCGAAAATCGTTTACAATTTCTTGGAAGCTTTTAAAATATCTTAAACCATACAGGTCCTGTAAAATCGTTCCATATCTTCCGAAATTCTAGTAAATTCTTTAAAACTCCATGAAAACGGGTTTGAGTCCCCTAAAATCATTAAAATCCTTAGAAATCCCTTGAAACTTTTTAAGGCACTTAAAAATCATCTACAACCTTTAAAATCCTTTGGAATACCTTCAAATTATTGAAATCTATTAAAAAATGCCTTGGAATCTTTTTAAATTCCCTACAATATTTTTAATCCTTGAACATTTTTTTAAATCTCTTAAAACTGTTTCAAGTTCTTGAAAATGCCTTAGAATCTTTTTAAATACCCTAAAATATTTCAAATCCTTTGAAATCCCTTCAAATTATTGAAGAAATTGAAAATTTCTTAAAATATCCTAATATCTTTCAAATCTTTAAAACCCTACGAAATCTCTTAGTTACGGTCAATAAATCATTTAAAATCTATTAAAAGATTATAAAATCACGTAAAATGCAAGGAAATCTGATAATATTTTCTGAAATTCTGGGAAATTGATTAAAATATCTTAAGAGCTTTTAGAATTCCTTAAAATTATTGAAATCCTAGAAAATTTTATAAAATCCCTTGCAATCTGTTAAACTATTTGAATTGTTATAGATCCTTTTTAGATTTAAATCCTTTTAGATTATTTTTATAGATCCTATAAAATCCTTCCATATCTTCCGAAATTCTAGTAAATTGTTTAAAACCCCATGAAAGTTGGTTTAAATCCCTTAAAATCATTCAAATCCTTAGAAATCCCTTAAAACTTTTCGAAGCTCTTGAAAATGCTCTAAAATCTTTTAAATCCTTTGAAACACCTTCAAATAATGGAAATCTATTAAAAATTCTTTGGAATATTTCAAATCTTAGAAATCCCATTAAACTACTGAAATGAATAAAAATTCCTTGGAATATTTTTAAATACCATACAATATTTCAAACTCTATAAAATCTTTTGAAAAGCCTTAAAATGTTGTAAAGTTCTTGAAAATTCTTTGGATTTTTTAAAAATGCCCTAAAATATGTCAAATTCTTGGAAATTCCATTAAATTACTGAAAGAAATGAGAAATTCATAAGAATCATTAAAAATACCTTGAAATATTTGAAAATCTTTGAAATCCCTTAATTATTGTGAATAAATTCTTGGAAGTCAATTAAAATATTATAAAATCCCGTGAAATTACATGAAATATATTTCCTGAAATCCTGGAAAACTTATTAAAATCCCTTGAGAGCTTTAAAAATATGCTAAAAACTTATAGATATTATTAGATCGTTCCACATCTTCCAAAGTTCTTGTACATGTTTGAGAACTCATTAAAAAATTTTAAATCCCTTAAAATCATTCAAACTCTTAGAAATTGCTAAAAAATTTGAAATCTCTTGTAAACGACTTAAAAGCTTTCTAAATACCCGAAAACATTAAAAATTCTTTGGAATATTTTGAAATCTCTTGAAAATTCCTTGGAATTTTTTTAAATACTCTAAAAACTTTTAAAATCCTTTAAAATCCCTTCCAATTATTGAAAAATGTTAAAAATTCCAGGAAACGTTTAAAACACCATACAATGTTTCAAAAGAATTCAAGAAAATTCAGAAATGAGTATAAACCTGCATTCAATCTTAAAAATCTGACTAAAAAGTGATTTGAGACAAAAAAAAGTGTCTGGAAGTGCCTGTGACAACCCTGATTATTCTGGACATTCCCAGACTTAAGCATTTCTTTTCTTCAAAATCCCTAATTTTTTCCTCAATAAAAAAAAAAAAAATTCCCTGACTTCCAGGTTTTGCCTGGCCTACGGCCACCCTGAAATTGTTAATTTTTTGGAACATAAGACGTGTGCCAGCTAGAATGCGCCATATCCACTGACTGTCAAACTGAGAAAATAAGATTCAAAGTTTTAACCATGTACAATTTTTTCCGAGAAGATATAAATATAAAACAGAATAATATTGTAATTTTTAAGTACCTTGGAAACTGTGGTCCAAATTGTGTATAACAGCAATTGTGAAAACATCCACGGGAGAAAGGATTGTAGCCTGTGTTGAATTTTCCTGTCACTTGTTCGTTCGTCGTACGCCCTCTGAAGACGAGCACTACGTGAAAACCGGTTAAACCGAATATCGGAATTACCAGCAACGTCACCACGCCCATGAGTACCATTCTGTTTAGCGAGTTAAGGAATACAAATCGTGGCAAAAAATAAGTAATAATAGTGAGAAGCAAAGTGATTCGAAACTAAAAATTCTGACCAATGACAAAACAGTGTCTACCTGACAGATGATTTTAAATTCCCGGTTTTCTCCCGGGTCAATTTTTCACTTTCCCAGTCTGGGAATTATACTTCTTCTTGAAATTTCTATGTGCTAACTCAGAACTTTAATTGGCTTGGAAAATTTTCTCTTCCATGATAGAATTATATTTCTTATTCAAAATACCATATTCCAAATCAGAATCAGAATTCTTTTCGAAAATTCTCTATTCCAAGTCAAAAATGTAGATAATTCTTTTGGACAATTTCCTTTTACAAGAATAGCATTATAATTCTTATGGAAAATTCCCTGAACCAACTCAAAATTATCATTCATTTAAAAAATTCCGCATTCGAAGTCAGAATTATATTAATAAGAGAGCGGATTAGAGTTTAAAATTGGATTATTTTAAATTGGAAAAATTTGTAAACAGAAGCTTTCAAAATTAAAAACTTTCAAACTAAAATTTTTAAATTTAGACAATTTCATTAGGAAGGAGTTGAAATTCAAAACTAAATTGAATATTTCAAAGTAAAAGCTTCTGAAATTAATTTGAAAAATAAATTAACTTTTACTTTCACCGTTCAAAGTAGGAAACTTTGCAATTGTTATATTGTCATATTAATATCAATTGTTATATTAAAACTTTTTTGTACTCAAACCCTTGAAACATTTCATTACTTCGAGTAAATTTAGTCATTTAGAAATTAACAATTTTCAAATTGTCAATTATACTTTTCGAAATTCATCCAATTCAATTTTAGCCAGTTGAAATGTAATAATTTTGGATTTAAATATTCTAAATAGTTTGGTTTCAATTTTAAATGCACAAAACTTGAGGGTTTCTTAAGGCTCATGTAGTGGGTATTCCAACCTACAAAACTCACCTCAAAAAATTGGTTTCGAATGCTGGCGCACCGAAAGGATGTCAGGGGGCAAGTTTTTTCCCCACAGGAAGCACATATCCATATTTGAGGGGGAAAGTCCCTCCGGAACGTCAACACTCGCGATAAATATTAAAAAATTAAAAAAAAAAAACGTTTTTCAAAGTTCGAAAAAAAGTAAACAGAAACAGTACAATCAGCGCCGCCTGGTGACCCGATCGATCACTAAATCGATTTAAAAGGACT
>CAKNXH010002007.1:94659-144465 GCA_932178445.1 Andricus quercusramuli
AGTCCTTTTAAATCGATTTAGTGATCGATCGGGTCACCAGGCGGCGCTGATTGTACTGTTTCTGTTTATTTTTTTTCGAACTTTGAAAAACGTTTTTATTTTTTAATTTTTTAATATTTATCGCGAGTGTTGACGTTCCGGAGGGACTTTCCCCCTCAAATATGGATATGTGCTTCCTGTGGGGAAAAAATTGCCCCCTGACATCCTTTCGGTGCGCCAGCATTCGAAACCAATTTTTTGAGGTGAGTTTTGTAGGTTGGAATACCCACTACATGAGCCTTAAGTTCTTCGAAATCATGGAGTATCAAAATGAAAGACATGATATTTGCATATTTTTCAGTTAAGATATTTCTAATTAAACAATTTTGAATCAAATGCCTCCAGAATATATTCAAAACAATGAAAAATTAAGACAATTTCTGAAATTCAAGCCTTAAAAATGAGCAGATTTTGGAACAAGGCATTGAATACTGAACTTTTTTTTATTTGAAAAATGTTCCAAAAAGTTCGCCATTTCGAACTCAGTTAAAAAAAAAAGGAAAACAATTTTTCTATTGAATTTAAAGCGATTAAAATTGAAATGGTTGAATTTCGAAAAGTATACTTGAAAACATAAAGATTGCTAATTTTAAAGCAACTTAAATTTACTTTAAATACTTTAAGAAGTTTAAATTTTGCGATTAGAAATGAAATGGTTGAATTTCGTAAATTATATCTGAAAATATTAAAATTGTTCATTTCTAAACGATTAAATTTACTTGAAGTAATATAAATTTTTAAGGGTTTAAGTACAAACAAATTTTAATAACACAATACTTCGCGACTAAACTTTTGTTTAGTTTCAAAGTTTGTTTAGAATAATTTAATTTTGAAGGTTTAGAATTGAAATTTTTTTCATTTTGAACGGTGAAAATAAAGGTGAACTTATTTTTTGATTTTAGAAAAAGTTGTCTAATAAATTTTTAGGATAATAAATAATTTTTAAATTTAATAAAAAATTAGATTTGTAGAATTTCAGAAGCTTTTACTTTGAAACATTAATTTTAGTTTTCAATTTCAAATTGTCAAATTTAAATTTACTAAAATTCAAAAGTTTTCACTTTTGAATCATTCAATTTTAAATGCTTTTAATTCGAAATGATACAATTTTCATTTCTCCGAATTTTAAATTATCTCTTTTTGAAAATTCTATGCGGAAGATATTCCATTTTTAACGTTTTCAAATTGTCCTCTTTTGAAATTTTAATCTGAAATCCTTAAATTTCGAGATTCTTGAATTCAAAATAAAATTCTTTAATTCTGAACCCTTTGAATTAGAAGAGAGACAATTTTAACTTCTTCTTAATGAAATTGTCTAAATATAAACGTGTTAGTTTGAACGTTTTAAAATTTAAAAGTTTCTGTTTTGTTCTCCGTTTCTTGTTTGGTTTGAAAGTCTTCTGTTTGAATTACCGATATCTCTTCCAAAATCCGCTGTTTCAAACCAGATTTACAGTTTTTATATGTTTATTTCAAAACGTAAATCTTTCTGTCTTTGATTGAAACAATATATATATTTTCAAATTCAAAAAATACTAATTTACGAGCTTGATTGTCATTTTTTCAACAGACTGGTTTTAAGTAATTTAATTTAAATTTCTGTAGCTCATTAAAATAATTCTTGGTGTAAAAAAAGCCTGAAAAAATAATTATATGGGACGTTTGTCCTTCGAAGTTGAATAAAGGATACGCTACTATAGTCTGAACTTCTCCGAGTTGCTGTTTGTGTAACAGCACGAAGTAGAGGCAAAGTCCAAATATACTGAGCATGTGTGAGCTTAGCGAGAGGAGAAAAAAGAAAAAAAATCTGTAGTTTCTCCTGCCGATGCAATTGTTTAGCCATGGGCAATGGTGGTCGAATGTCTGAAATAGAAATTAAAACATTAAAAATCGACGATAAACAAAATACCTTCACCGAAATCATCAGCTCGGTTTCAAGAGATAAGATTAGAAATCGAAATTTCTATATAAGTGGATGTTTCTGAATAGATAAATATCTCTTGAAGATAAATGATTGCGATTAGGAATATGAGGCCGGAATTATTTTGTTTTGTAAGTTATGATTCACGGTTACGTCTCTATTGTTCGATAAAAGGCATATTGAAGATTATAAATCAATAGACTTTTATGGAAATAGAATTAAATTGATTTAGTATTTAAGAAGTATTTTTACCTCGATACAGTGATTGCAAACACTGCAGTGTGAACATCTCGGTGGCCTGTAGAATTTACAGGTGACGCACCACTTCATCCGAACCGTAATTCCATTGATTTCGACATTTTTATACAGTGGAGCCCTAAAGTCATCTTCTCGATCTTCGTCTGGAGGTGCTTGAAAATGAAAATAGAATTTATGAGAATACGTCGTTTTAAAATAGACAATCTCATAGAATACCTTATTTATTTAGTACAAAATCCTATCTAAAAAAGTGATGTTACCAAATATCTCGAAAATATCGGACACATTGTTGTCGCAAGCATGAAATATATTTCTGAATCTTTCTAAACATTACTGATAAAAGATAAAAATTTTATTGTGAATGATTTTATTATATTATTTATTTATTATATATATGCATCTATTATTTATTATTATATTTTATTATATTGGGAAATACTCATATTCTTAGCATTTTGCTACCACACTGTAATTTGTAAACTTTTTCACATTTTCAAACAGATAAAAAAATGGATTTATGGTCAAAAACTTATTTGGAAGAATTAAACCAAAAAAAGTAGAAGCTTTTTAATAATTTTGAAAGATTTGAGATAACATTTTTTTTAATTTCTGGAAAAAATTTAAATGGTTAAGGGTTTTTATTCAAAACAAAAAATTAATTTTAAGTTTTGAAGATATCAAAATGTGTCGAAAAAGAACCTGGAGGATTTTAAATCGATTTTTTTTAATTTAGCAAGATTTTTAAAATTTGTAGGAAAACTGTACTTTGAAGGGTTTCAAGGGAATAAAAAAAGAAAATTATCAAGATTCCTGCGAAAATTTCAAATAATTTTTTATTTTGAAACACTAGTTTTAAGAGAAAATTTAAAAGGACTTCAAAGCATTACAAATGATTTTCTAAAATTTCAAAACAGATTTCGCGTAAGTTTAAGAGATATTTAGAAGTTTTTAAACGATTAAAAAATAATTTAAATTTTTTAAAGATTTCAAAAAATTAAAAAGGTGTAGATTTCGAAAACAGAAGATTTTTAAGAATTTAAAAAGGTTTCAAGAGAATGAACAAATATTAATTCGATTCTTAAGAGAATTTAAAATAATTTTTTTTGTATTCATTTTAAGAGAATATTTTTAAAGATTTCAAAAAATTTCCAGAATTGTCAGAGAAGAATCTGAAAGATTTTAGGACATTTTCTTTTTAATTTTAAGAAAAACTCAAATTCAATGGAAAATTTGAAAAGTTTTATTTTATTTTGAAAAATGTATTTCAAGAGAAAATTGAAAAAGGTTTAACAGATTTGAAATGATTTGCTAAAATTTTGTAACAGCGTGTAGAAGGCTACAAAGCAAAATGTTACAATTTGGCAATTTTGAAGCATTTCAATTTTTTTCAAACAAAATGTAGATTTTTGAAGATTTTGAACAAAAACTTTAGAAGATTAAAAATTTTTTTAAAAGGTTTCAAGAGAATAGAAAAGTTATCTCAACAATCATGGGGAAAATTTGAAATCATTATTTGGTTTGATAAATTAAGTTCTAAATAAAATTTAAAAACATTTTAAAAGATTTTGAAAAGTGTGGAAGATTTTAAGGTAATTTTTAATATTTTAAATGATTTTCCAAAATTTTACGAAAGATTAGAGTCAGTTTGAACAGGATTTTAATAGATTTTGAGAATATTATAAACATTTAATAACTTGGAAGGATTTCCGAAAATTTATCAAATATTTGTTTATTGTTTCGAAACTTCTAAGAGTCCTAAATATCTGTTAAACGGACTCGAATTTTTTCTAATATTTTGTAAAATCCTGTCAAATAATAAAATTTTATTTAACATCTTCTAGATTCTTTTCGACACATCTGAAATCTTCGAAAATCTTTTTGAATTTTCTCAAGAATCTTAGAAAAATTATATTTATGTATATAAGTTTACAAACCAACTGAGCATGCTTATTTCCTTGTTATTCCAAAGTTTTATTTTTTAATAAAAATTACTTTCCCCCTTGAATGGAATAACTACACACACATTGATGATCTTAGTTATTTATAAATTTCAAAGGCTTTCAATTTAAAAGCATACCTTTTGGTATAACTCCAGGGTCCATGAACGTCGCTAGTGTAAAATTTGCCAAGACGAAGAAGGTGATAACTCCTTGCAACGCAGGAACCCATGGGTATGGTCCAATGTAATATTGACACCTGTAATTCCCGAAAAATAAAGAAATAAGTTTAATTAATTAATTAAATAATAAAAAATAATTAATTAATTAATATGGACAAAATAGTAACAATTTTTTAAAGAGTTCAGAGAAGTTATCTACATGGGTCACCGAAAGTTTCTGGAATGAGATTCTGGAAACGGTGAAGCGGAAAATTTCTAACAGTGTTTTTCAGAGCAAGTCTTCAAATGACAGTAGAAGGATGCACGACTGTATAAGTGTTAATGGATACTATTTTGAAAATATATAATACAGATTGTGTTAAAAAGTTATTTTTCCTTAGTGACCTATGTTTTTTAAGAAGACTATAAAATTAGAACTTGTAATACAATGTTGTTCCTAAAGTAATTCTTATTCTTATAAGATGAAATCCTAGAACGAGTGTGAGGAATTTTTTTTATGTAGAACTTCTAATGAAATGAGGTCGACTTGAGA
This sequence comes from Andricus quercusramuli, assembly GCA_932178445.1. Taxonomy (NCBI): domain Eukaryota; kingdom Metazoa; phylum Arthropoda; class Insecta; order Hymenoptera; family Cynipidae; genus Andricus; species Andricus quercusramuli. Next base: position 99,529 of record CAKNXH010002007.1, read on the forward strand.
TAATACCTATATCTTCTTTTTTAAATCCAGCTAATTTTAGACACGCTTCAAAGAATTTATCGCGCATTGAACTATTTTTATATACACTCTTGGAAAAATGCAGATTTTTTTTCTTCAATCTAAAAGGTTCTCTGAACCAATAATAAGATCCAATACTGCAATAATGTAATTGAGATCTTAAAATAAGAATTTACTAAAGGTTAAAAAGAATATGCCACTTTTATCCTTAGTTTAATTCTCAATCATTTTAATAAAATTTGTTATTTTTATTTAGCTTCCCCATATCTCAGGAGCAAGTTTTTATTTTTGTGACAAAATGCAAATTCGATTTTCAATGACGATTTTCGAAACCTGTGATATTGTAACTTCAAAATTCTTGGACGATTTACGCGGCATTGGCTAAACTTTTTAGATAAAAACTTTCTTTCACTCATTCAGAAACTCAATATTCGGGAGTAAGTTTTTATTTTATATTTAAATTAAGATTACATTTTTATCGCAATCTGCAGCAAAACATATTCTAATTAGTGGTCAGTATCACTTTGAGATTGTCAACTTCCAAATCAAATATAACTCAGATTTAGAATCTATAAACAATTTTACATTACCTATTACCTTAATGTTTTTCATCGAAAACTGGTATTTTGAATCGAAAATTATATTTTCAAAGTCGATTCACAACTTTCAATAATTTTAGATCACGTTAGCGTTTTACGCCTAAAATTGGTACATTAAAACAAAAATCATTATAGTTCGAAGAAGACTGTTTCAGGTTATCTTAACGTTTTCCACAGGAAATCGGGATATAAAAAAATCATTAGATTTTTTAAGCTCGTAATTAAAAAAAATTTTAGGTTACTTTATTTGGTATCATGATAGTATTTTGTCGCCGGAAATTGGTATTTTAAATTAAAAACAATATATTTTTTGAAGACGAATTTCAAGTTTTAACAATTTTAGATTACGTTAGGGTTTTACACCTAAAATTGGTATTTTGAAACAAAAAACATTATAATTTGAACAAGATTTAGAATCTTTAACAATTTTGGATTATGTTAGTATTTTCCGTCCGAAATTGGTATTTTTCTTTTTTTTTAAATAATAAAAAAAGATTCACAAATTTTAACAATTTCAGGTTATGTTAGCGTTATACATGAAAAATTGGTATTTTAAAACAAAAATCATTATAATGTGAACAAGATTTAGAATCTTCTAACAATTTTTGATTAAAAAAAAACAGATTTCAAAGAAGATACATAACTTCTAAGAAGTTCAAGTTTTGTTAGCGTTTCACACCCAAAAGTTTACTTTAAAACAAAAATCATTACAGTTCAAATAAAATTTACCAGTTTTTTACAGTTTCAGGTTACATTTAGGTTTTTCACAGGAAATCGGTTTAAAAAAACATTAGATTTTAACGGTTCATAATTTTTCAGCAATTTTAGGTTACGTTATAGCATTTCACAAGAAAATTTGTATTTTAAACAAAAATCCTTAGAATGTGAAAAAAATTTAGAATCTTTGAACAATTTTGGATTATTTTAGTGTTTTTTGTCGGATATTGGTAAATGATATTGTAAATGATATTTTAAAGAAGATTCACAACTTTTTACAATTTTATATTATGTTTACAAGACTTGCAATTTCAGAACAATCACAGGTTACATTAACGTTTTCACAGGAAAAAGGTTTATTCAAACAAAAATCATTAGATTTTAAAGTTCATAATTTTTTAATAATTTTAGGTTACGTTAGCATTTAGACCAAAAACTGGAATTTTAAAACAAATATTAGTATAGTTTGAACCAGATTAACAATTTTAGATTATGTTTGCCTGTTTCTCTAAAAATGGGTATTTAACAAAAATCATTATAGCTTGAAAAAGATTAAATTTTTTTTTAAAGTATGGTTATATTAACATTTTTCGTAGAAAATGTTTTTTGTGATCAAAAATCATAATTTAAATAATATTTAGAATCTTTAAAAAAGTATGTATTATGTTAGTGGCTTTTCGTCTAAAATTGACATTATTAATATAAAATCTTAAAACTTCAAAGAATATTTACAATATTTGAATAATAATAGGTTATGTTTATATTTTTCGTCGGAAATTGGTATTTTTTTATTGAAAATACATCGGTTAAATTATCAATGTATCGTAAAAAATTATAATATTAATTCTGAAGTTAGGTCTTCAATTTCCTTCAATTATCAAAAATATTGTCCTAATTGCTTGTCTATCATTTTAGGTAATAGTTGTTTTATATCTTAAATTTGACATTTTTTAAATTAAATCTGCAAATAATCCTTTTTAATAAGGAAACCCATAGGAAACCTTGAGCGAATTAAGAAACATTTGTGCGTTTGAATACTGTTGCGCGGTTGAATTAGAACTTCTAAATTATCTAATAAATTATTGAAACTACTATACATATTTTACGTTAGTGCTTTTCACTGGAAATTAATATTTTTAAAAAGAAAATTGAATATAAAACCATAAATACCAGAAATGGATATTTTTTATTATAAATTATTAGATTTCAAAGATTACAATTTTTTCCACAATTTACGTTTTTCGGTTTTATTAGAATTTTTTACCCGGAATCGTCAGTTTTAAACGAAAATAGTTTCAATTTTAAAAGGATCATCATTTTTGAACAATTTTATGTTAGGTTAGCGTTTAACACGTTTTTTCACAGGAAATCGGTTATTTTAAACAAAAATCCTTAGAGTTCGGAGAAGATATACCATTTTTCAACCTGAAATGAGAATTTTTAAACTAAAAAAAAAAAAATTTACATATTTTGAATAATTTAAGGTTACATTGGCTTTTCACATACCAAATTTGTATTTTTAAACAAAAACATGAAAATTTGAACAAGATTTAGAATCTGTAAACAATTTGTAATATTTTAGTCAGTATGGCATTTTACATCAGAAACTGGTATTTTTATTAAAAAGCATTAGAATTAAAAAAAGATTGAATTTATTTTGAGCCATTGTAGGTTAAGCTAGCGGATTTCTCTACTGATTTAAATGAAGATTTACTATTTTTGAACAAATCAAGCTTATGTTAAATTTTTTCACAGGAAGTCGGCATTTTTAAGAAAAATCATTAGATTTCGATTTGCAATTCTGAATAAATTTCTGCTATGTTGTGCTGGTCTTTTTTGTTGGAAATTATTGGTAGTTTTAATGAAAAATTATTAGATTTCAAATAATCTTTACAATTTTTCAATATGAATGTTGAATAAAAATTACTAAATTGAAAAAAAAAATTTAGAGTTTGGAACAATTGTTTGTTATGTTATGTTAGTGGTTTTCGTCGGAAATTGAAATTTTTATTGAAAAATAATTAGATTTAAAAAAAGATTCATAATCTTTTAACAATATTAGGTTACGTTGGCGTTTTAAATCAAAAATTGGTATGTTCAAACAAAAATCATTATAATTTGACCGTGATTTAGAATCTTTCAACAATTTTTGATTATGTTAGGTTTTTTAACTGGAAAAATTGAATTTTCAACAGTTGACATTTAAAGAATATTAAAAATTTGATTGTTGAAAATAGAAAATGAAAGAAATTTGAACTTTCAACGGTTGAAAATTCAATTTTCTTCCATTCATGATTGTTAAAAATTTAATTTTTGAAAATTCCATTGCCAACAATTGAAAATTCGGGAAAAAGAGAAAATTTTGCATTCAAAACAAGTGTTAAAAATGTTATATTTACATAATTTTACATCAGAATTTAATACATAAACATTTAAATACATGAAAATTTAGAATGAAGTCGATTTTGTCGAAAACGGTTCGCTATTGGCAAAAATACAACGGTTTGTCTATATATTGTACAAAAATATTATATATTAATTCTGAAGTTAAGATATCAATTTTTATCAATTATCAAAAAGATTGTGAGAAAAAATAGTATCGTGTTTGTTTTCTGGTGCATATAAATTAACCACGTGGAATTCTATCATCCATGCAAGAAAAATTAACTTTTATTGAAGAGGAAGTTCTATGTCAGAAATAGGTTACTTTTGTTGTGCTAATTAGATTTTAATTAATCCACAAATATCCCATCAATCTTAACATGACCTAGAACTACTTTCTAAAATCTTGACAGCTGACTTTCGGAGTAACTGATAATAAATCTGTTTAGAAATATTGCGCCATCGTTAAGTTTTCTACAATTATGATAAAACGTCTATCAATAAAAAAAGTTCATTCATTCTCCTCGTATTTAATGAATGAATCAACTATAACTACGAGAACTAATCGCATTAAACAACCTTCCACAAATAATCGCTCTCTCAATAACCATTATTCAACACCTATCGAGTTGAAACCAAAGCCAGAAACTCATGAAAATCAACTCGTCAATTCCGAGAAAAACGCAAGGGTTATAGGTTTAAAAGCCTTGTTTTTGCCTCTAGATTATCTTAACTTGTTATGGGCTTGTCCTGCTCATTAAAAAGGGTAAAAAAAATCGGGAAAAAAGCAACGTGAGCGCACGACACCAATTGAAGCGACATGACCATCAAACGAAAAAATGATGAAATTACACAACTGACACCTGCGATTTTATATCCATGCTTGGAATTTATCTGAAATTGGGTCCATTGGGAATGAGCGATGAAAAAGATTGGTGCGGTGTGCGCACGGGAAAAGAAAAGAGAGTGAGAGGCGTGTGGAATACTTACGGGAAATAGAAAAAGAGAGTTGTGGTGCTGAGCAAAAGGGTCCAAGCGAAGGTGGCTGGTAGACACTTGAATTTCACATCGTTTTTCGGCATTATGTAGATTTTAATGTAATGTACTAATCGAAGTAGTTAATGAGCGAGATTTCCGCGATTTCTGCTATGGCCGCGTCCATTGGTAGTGGTTATTTGCGATCCGCTCAACACGCTGCTCGTAACACGATACGTCCAATGATCCGCGAATTCATTCCGGCGTCACTTCAGCAAAAACATTTGGAATGCAATAATTAATAATCGAGCCCTTTTTTGCACACACGATTTGCGGATACACCACACTCATATCGCGGACAGCTCTGCCCCCTCCAAACCACCGAACCTAACCTCCGAGTGTTCCTAAACTCATCAAGTTAGGTCTCAGTCTCAGAGTTCTAAAGTTTCATGAAACTTTGGCCAAATGAAAAGTTTCATGAAACTTTGGAAAATTTTCAAACTTTCGAAAATGTGTCAAGGCGGGAAAATTTAAAATAATTATATTAACGCTTTCGAGTGTCAAATTAAAACATTTGTGACCGCCCGCGGAGAAAGGGACCCATTGCGGAAAAAATTGAAAAAAATCGCTCCTCCTGCGAAATGAAGCTATCCCGAAATGGACTTCTTCGCGGACGGTTACATTTAATTCTACAAAAATATAAATAAAAAAAAGTGTGCAGTGAAAAATTAACTTTCTTTTGTTGAAAATTCAACTGCTTTGTAGGAAATTCACCTTTTTGGCTTAAAAATTCAACTGCTTGACTGAAAGTTGAAATTTTATAAAAAAAAATTTGTCTGAAGATTTGACTTTTTAGATCAAAATTCATCACTTAGGGTGAAAAAATTAATATTTTTGTTGAAAATTAAAATTTTTTGCTTGAAAATTCAAATACTTGGCTAAAAGTTAAACTACTATGTTAAAAATTAATTTTTGTTGTTAAAGATTCATAATTTTATTTGAAAATTTATCTCTTTGGTTGAAACTGTAACTACTTTGTTGCAAATTATTACAAAATTTATAATAAATAAAATTTATATATTAATTTATTTTCTGATTGAAAACTTAACTGTTCCATTCGAAAATTCTAACTGCTTGGTTAAAAATTAATACTTTATTTGAAAATTGACATTTTTGTTAAAAATTCATAATTTGGATTGAAAATTTATATTTTGGTGTTGAGAATTCATGTGTTTTGTTGAAAATTCGTTTTATTTGGTAGAAACTAGTTGTGTTGATAGAAAATTGATCTACTTGGTTGCAAATTCAACTATATTTGGTTGGAAATTAAAATTTCTGTTAAAAATTCAAATTTTCGGGTTAAAAATTCAAATACTTGGCTAAAAATTGAACCACTTGGCTCAAAGTTAAACCACTTTGTTAAAATTAATTTTTTTTTTATTAATGATCCATAATTTTAGTTGTAAATATATCTGTTTGGTTGAAAATTTTACTACTTTGTTAAAAAAAAATTTCTGGGTAAAATTTCTTTTATTACTGAAAATTTAACTGTTTTTTTTGTTAATAATCAATTTTTTTACTGAATATGTAACTATTCTAGTTTTAAATTCATCATATAAATCAAAAATCCATCTTTCTGGTTGAAAATTTAAATGCTTGGTTAAAAGTTAGTCTTTTTTTATCAAAAAATGACCTATTTGGTTGAAAATTCAACTATTTGGTTGAAAATTCAACTATTTCGTTGAAAATTAACATTTTGATTGAAAATTCATCTATTTGGTTAGAAATTCAACAATTTTGTTCAAAATTAACATTTTTGCTGTAATATAAGATTTGTGGTGAAAATTAACATTTTTGTTAAAAATTAGGATTTTTCTTGAAAATTCATCTATTTGGTTGTAAATTAACATTTTTGTTGAAAATGCATATTTTTGGTTTGAAAATTCATATTTTCGGGTTAAAAATTCAACTATTGGCTAAAAGTTGAACTGCTTTGTGAACTACACAATTTTAATTGAATTTATCTTTCGGGTTGAGAAATTGAAAATGTAAATATTTTGTTATAAATGATTAGTTTTTTTGTTATAAATTAATTTTTCTACTGAAAATTTGACTAATCTAGTTTTAAATTCATATTATATAAGTTGAAAACGTAACTATACTTGATTAAAAGTTCAACTACTTTGTTAACCATTTTTCTTTTTGGTTGAGGAATCGTCATTTTAGTTTGAAATTCATCCCTTTTATACAAAATGGTTAGTACTTTGTAGAAAATTTGTTTTTTATTTTGGTTGAAATTAAATTTTTTAGACTGAAACTTTAACTATTTCAGTTAAAGATTCAACACGCAAGTTGAAAATTCACCTCTTAATCTGAAATGTAAATATTTTATTGAAAATTTGTCTATTTTGTTCGAAAATTAATCTTTTTGGTAGAAAATTCGTCTATTTGGCTTGAAAATTCAGCTGTGTGACAGCAAATCACCATTCTTGTGAAAAATTCATATTGTCGATCAACATTCAACTACTTGGCTAAAAGATAACTACTTTGTTAAAAAATCCTTTTCTTTTGGTTGAGGATTCACTATTTTTAGTTGAAAATTTGTCTCTTTCGTTGAAAATTGTTTTTTTTTTTGGTTTGTTAGAAATGATGTTTTTCGATTGAAAATGTAACTATTTCAGTAAAAGATTCATTGTATATGTCGAAAATTAATATTCTTCGTAGAAAATTCATCTATTTTGTTGAAAATTAAAGTATTTGGTTTAAAATTAACATTTTCGATAAAACTTTATAATTTTGGTTTGAATCTATTTCACTGAAAATATAACTATTTTTTTACAAATTTTTATTTTTTTTTGATAAAAATGAATTTTTTTGACTGAAAATTGAACTATTCTAGTTGAAAATTCGCCATGTAAGTCCAAAATTCACCTCTCTGATTCAAAATGTAACTATTCTATATCAAAAATGCGTCTTTTTCGGTTGAAATTTTATTTACTTGGTTGAAAATTCATCTACTTTGTTGAAAATTCAACTACTCGGTTAGAAATGTCACTATTTTAATGAAAATTCGACTCTTTTGGTAGAAAATTAATCTTCTTCGTATAAATAATAAATCTTTTTGTTTGAAAATTTAACTACTTGGTTAAAAATGTAACTATTTTGTAACTATATTATGTAACTATATTTTCCTTACTGGAAATTAAATTTTTTATTGGAAGTTCATATTTTCGAGTTTAAAATATGATTGTTTTCTGAGACATTTTTTTTTTGGTTTGGACATTCATATTTCTTTTTGTAGAAAGTTTATCATTTTTTTTTTTAATTTAGAAATAGAATTCAGTCACTGATGTTTTGTGCATTATTATTTAGAAGTCCTAAAAATAGTTAAATCTTTGATAACAGGTTTTTTGGATTTACGAATCTTAAACTTGGCGCGTAAACGGAAGAATGTCTAGCCAATGGAGAGCGAGGTCGTCAAGCAAGTGCCAATCATAGCACGAATCTTTGGATCCTTTGGACCACTTTAGGAATACAAAAATCGAAATAAACCACAAACAAGTTTATTAATTTTTTCAATTTTTGTTCTCTTTTTTGACGAATTCTCGGATTATAAAATTCGAATTTTTAATTTTTATAGTTCGTTAAATAAATTTTTCTAGACATTTGAAGTTACGGAAATTTATTTATTTAAGAGAAGTCTAGAAAAACTCTAATTTAATTAGCAGCTCAAGATATTGAGTCAGTTTACTTAATCGAATGTTTCAAAAGTAAAATGCCTTTAATTTGAATTAATTGAAAAAATAAATACAATTGAAGAGGTTGATACCAATTGCTACCAGATGGCGCAGCGATCGCGAGTATCGATCAAATAATCACCACAATGGTGTTGTTTTTTCTCTAATATCTGGAAAGTGTTAAAATGCTCAATAATATTTATATTTAACCGATAAAAAACTAGGTAATGACACAGCATTGAATTGAGAATACTTTGGATATACAATTTTTCTTGAAAATTACAATATTTGGAGTTCTTTTAAGCTTTCATATTTGTATAGGTTATGTTCAAGTTTAATCACTTCAATTTTAGACTTGTTTCGTTAGCGTTATTTAATTACTTGTGTATTAAAAATGAATTTGTTGAGTGAATTTGTTCTCAAGTGGATTCAGTGAGAAATTAAATTATATTTAATTGTGCTTAATTGTGTTTAATTGTGAATAGAACACTTATGTTGACATCACGGACTGTTGGTAATTCAACAGCCATGGCACCCACCATGGACACCATGGATACATTACCTTTGAGTTTTATTATTTCTGATGATGGGGGAACTCTTCTTGCTGTGACAGGTGAGAATTCTCGATTGCGCTTTTCTGCAGATTTAATAAATATTATTTTGTAGCCAGGTGTCAAGACTTTTGTAACAACTCTTTCTTAAATCTTTGTTTACTTCTATTTATTTTGTGGAACCTATCTTCGTTTGAAAGTATTTTTGATTTATTGAAAAACACTCTTTATTATATATTTAAAAATATATTTTTTCGCTATTTCTAGAAACCGGAGATGGTACAATTGAGTTGATGAGTACGCCAATAACTTTCATAAACGACACGAACGAAATTTCTGTTGCTTCCAAAACGGCTAACGACAATCCAGAATCGAATATAGTAAGTTATGATTTTCTACTTTTAGATATTTTAGGGTTGCTACAGGTCAGGGAATTCTCGAAAGTCGGTGAATTTAAAACTGGTCAGGGAATGTCAGAGAAAACCTGAAAGAATTAGGGAATTTTCGATAAACTGAGACTGAAGTTTAGGGGTGTTAATAACAAGTAAGTTGAAAATTGATCATATGGTTACAAATTTTATTATTTTGTTAATAATTATTGATTTTATTTTGGTTAAAAATGAATTTTCTGACTGAAAATGAAACTATTCTAGTTGAAATTTCATCTACCTGGCTGGAAAGGTAACTATTTTGTTAGAAGAATTTTTCTCTTGACTAAAAGTGAAACTACTTTGTTAAAAATTATTTTTTTTTGTTTGAAGATTCATAATTTTGTTGAAAATTGATCTCTTTGATTGAAAGTGTAACCATTTTGTTACAGTTTTTTTTGTTATCTTTAAAATTATTTCTTTTACTGAAAATTTAACTATTTTTGTTACAAGTTTTGTTTAAAATTCGACTTTTTGGGTAGACAATTCATCTTTTTGGTTTCAAAATTCATCTGTTTTTGTAGAATTTTCTTCTTTTTTTGCTAGAGTATTAATCTTCCTCGTGAAAAATTCATTTTTTTGGTTGAAAATGCATTTTTTTGTTGATGTCAATTGAATTATTCTGTTAAAACTTGTTATAACTAAAAATGAATGATTTAATTCAGTTATTTGATTACAAATTTATGTAAAAATGCATCTTTTTGGTTGAAAAATTATTCAATAGAAATTACATATTATGCTGAAATTTTTGTTCTTGAAAAATAATTTTTTTAAATCGAGCTAGTTAGTTACTTTATCATGTATTTTTCTGAAAATTCGTCTTTTGTTGTAAAATAATATATAATAATCTTCTTCGTGAAAAATTCACCTTTTTTTTAGAAAAAATATTTTTTTTTCTTGAAAATTTAATTATTTTGTTGAAAATTTGTGTTTTACAGTTCAAAATAATTTTTTTAAATTAAACTAAATTATTTAATTAAAAATTTATGTATTTGGTTGAATATTTTTCTTTTAATAACTAAAAATGAATTTTTAAAACTATAAATATATCTATTCCATTTTTGGTTGAAAACATACCTTTTTTTAGTTGAAAATTCATTTATTTTGTAAAATATCTTTTTGGTTAAAAATTAATTTCTTTCAATGGAATTATTTTGTTGAAAATTATTTTTTTTTAAATTGAAGGTTCCTTTTTCTCACTAAAAATTTTAATATTTTTTTGAAAACTCATCTTTTGTGGCAGTATATTAATCTTCTTGGTGAAAAATTCATCTTTTTGGATGAAAATTCATTTATTTGATACACATTTTAATTGTAATATGTATCACCTGTTCTTTATAGGGCTATTTAGCTCTAGGAATTTTTCATACATGAATACAAATACAAATAGAACATTTTTTTTTGTTGAAAAATTTGTTTTTTATAGTTAAAAAAAGTTGTGTTGAATAACAATATAACTTCCATTTTTGGTTCAAAATTTATTTCCTTTAGTTGAAATTTCATGTATTTTGTTATAAATTGATCCTTTTTGGCAGAAAGTCAATCTTCTTGGTTAAAAATTTATCTTTTTGGTAAAAAATTCAACAATTTGGTGGAAAATTTAACTGCTTTGTTAAAAATTAAATTTTTGAAGGGAAAATTTGTTTGGTTCTTTGTACTGTTCTCAAAAGTTCGGTTCTTGGTCAAATCATTTTGTTGAAAATTCACCGTTTCGGTAGAAAATTAATCTTCGTGGTTGGATTTTGATCTTTTTGATTGAAAATGTAACTATTTTGCTAAAAACTTTTGTTTTTTTAATTGAAAATTAATTTTTCTTACTGAAAATTTAGATATTCCATTTTTTGTTAAAAATTTTTCTTTTCTTAGTCAAAAATTTAATGGTTTTGTTGAAAAATCATTTTTTTGGTTAAAAAAAAGCTTAACCCTAAATTGATGAATAATATTTGGATGACCCCTTAACAAATTATGTATGACTGTTGTCACTAAAAATATTTAAAGTAAATTTAGAAATAAACCTTTTTGTATTAACATTATTGATCTTGACGTAAGGTGGTTTTTATATCTGAAATAAAAAATTATAACGGTCAGGAAAAATTAAACATTGGTCAGGTAAAATTCAGCGAATTTCCAAATAGGGATTTCGTAGCAACCCTATATTTCCTCCCTAATTGGAAAAATTGAACCTTATTTTTTATTCGTAGCCCCTACTTCAATTCAATTTCGGAGGAATTCCGGGATCAAGAACCCAACAAGCAACCTTGCTTCCTGCAAACATGATTTCCTTCATTTCAAACGATTCCAATTTGATTCCAACCATTCCAACAAAAGAAGATCAATCTCCAGTCGGTTATCAAATATCTCAATACCAACCTATCAGAGCGAAACCGGACATGTCTTCCAAAGAATTTTCTTCTGCACCTGTTATGTCTACAGTATCCAAGTCTTCCAAATCTCAGTTGAAATCTCCGAAAAGAAGTCCCGGCAGGCCGAAGAAAAATGAAAAGTCCCTTGTAAGTGCTTGTAAACTGAAGATTTAATGCAGAATTTGATTTTTTTTTCGATTTTCATTGACGAAGTGTTTCATGGGGATTTTCTTCTTTTTTAGAGAAAGGTTGACTTAAAATGTGAAATTTGTGGTGAGGATTTTAAGAAGCACAGTTTATATCGAAAGCATATGGAACATCATGCAGAGGAAAAACCACATAGGTGTCCAAAGTGTCCCGCATCATTTAATGTACCGGTGAGAAAGCTTCTTAAATTTGTTTTATTATTCTTTTTGATTCTTATGATTCAGAAATCGAAAGTCCATATTCAGACCTCGGACTCATGCTACTACTGACACTTTTCTAATGATGCAACTATTTCACTACTATTTAAAAAAATGATATTAATGGTTCTATTTTCTCAAATTGTTCACTAATGCAACTATTTTTTCACTTTGTCTCTAAACATATTTTCAAACTTTTTAAATAATATATCCGCCGTCTCAAAAACCGAAATTTCAAAAAATTTCAAGATTATAAAGGTCAAAAGATTTCAAGCGATTTCATAGATTTCAAAACATTTTAAGTAATTTCTCAAAATTGTGTGAGTCTTCAAAGATTGTAATAGCTTAGAAGCTGTTTTGAGAATTTTAACCGATTTTAAGGATTTGAAAGACTTTTATTGGGTTTGAAAGCTTTTAGAGTATTTAAAAAGCATCCAAGAGATTTCAGTAAATTCAAAAGACTTAAAGGATTTTGAAAGATTTTAAGGAATTTCCAAGCACTTTAAAAATTTCAATAGATTTCAAAGGATTTGTTAAAGATATCGAAAAATTGTAAAGTTTTCAATGGATTTCATGGAAATTCAAAGAATTTCTATAGATTTAAAAAATTGTTACGTTTTTAAAGGATTTTAACGGGATTAAATATTCCAAGGTGATTGAAAATCCCGTGATTGAAGGGATTTTAACAATTTCAAAGTATTTTAAAGAATATAGTGTACTTTAAAATATTGCGAGAAAATTCCATGAGATTTCAAAAAATGTCGTATAATTATAGAAAGTTTCAAGAGATTAAAAAATTTCTGAAGAATTTAAAATGACTTTGTAAGATTTTCGAAGATCTAAGATATTTCAAAACATTTTCATAATATTTACCAAGTTTCAAAAGATTTCAAGAAATTTTACAATATTTGAGGAATTCATAGGATTGCAAAGGAAATTAAATGATTCCATATGATTATAAGGAGTTTTCACAGATTTTAACAGAATTCAAGGATTTTTGATAGATTTCAGTAGATTTCAACGAATTTAAAAGATTTCGAGGGATTTCAAAGCTTTTAGGTATTCACAAGGATCTGAAAATATTTTATGTGACTTTATGGGAGGTGTATATTGTATACCAGACTTAAAAAATAATTAACCGCGAAATTTTATATTTAAAAAATTGCATGGCTTTATTGTCCTACTATTCAAACAAAATTATTCTATTGACACTGTTTTAAATTTCGCTAATCATTCCGAAGCCCACATTTCAGAAACAATCTATTTTAATACTTTTTTTGGTTAATTTTTTAGTAATTTTTAATAATTTTATTCTTTCTATTAAAATGATTATATAATTTATGATGATCCAAAAACGCTCTAGAAATTTTCTTTTGTCAAAAAGAAAAATATGACTTTCCAAAGAAGAAAGATGACTGTTGTACCATGAATCATGAATTTTTATCCAAATAGTTGAATTTTCAACAAAAAAATATATTTTTCAACAAGAAAATGAATAGTTACATTTTCAGTTTAGAAAATTAATTTTTTTAAAACAACTAATTTTCTACCAGTTAAATAGAATAAAAAATACGAATTTGAACAAAATAGTTGAATACAAAATCGGAAGATTAATGTTCTACCCAAAAAGATGAATTTTCAAGAAAATAAATAACTGTTCACAAAACAGTTGAATATTCCACGCTACACTATGAATTTTCAATAAAAAAGTTATTTTTCTACCAAGCAGTTAGTTTTTGAATTAAATAGTTTAATTTGTAACCAAATAGTTGAATTGTCTACTAAAATAATTGAATTTTCAACCAAGTAGTTGAATTTTGAACTAAAAAAGATCAGTTTCCAACCAAAAGTGGAATAGCTAAATATTCAGTTTAAAAATTAATAAAAAAAAATTCAACTAGTTGGATTCAACCGAATAAGACCACTTTTTAACAAAACATTTGAATCTACAGCGAAAAGGATGATTAAAAAAAAAGAAGATTAATTTTTTATCAAAAAAGACGAATTAAATTTCTAACCAAATAATAGAATTTTCAACTTAAAGGGATAAGTTTCCAACGAAAAGTGGAATAGTTACATTTTCAGTTTGAAATATTAATTTAAAAAAAGCGAATGTTCTATCAGTTGGAATGAATAAAAAAACATGAATTTTCAACAAAATAGTTGAATCTACAGCCAAAAAGCTGGATTTTCAAAAAAGAAGAATAATGCTTAACCCAGAAAGACGAATTTTCAATAAAATAGATTAATTTTTCATAAAATAGTTGAATGTTCCACCCGACGCTATGAATTTTCAATAAAAAAGTTAATTTTCTACCAAGTAGTTATTTTTAAAAATAAATATTCAATTTTTAATCAAAGAAGAGATGAATTTTCAAGCAAAAAATACATACTTTCTAAAAAAAATTGAATTATCAACTAGAAAATAAAAATTTTTAGCAAAAACTAAATTTTCAACTATATAGTTCAAAAATTGGTTAAATTTTCCACTCTAAAGTTGAATTTTCCACTAAAAGTATGAATGTTCACAACAAAAAAATCGAGTTTTAACCAAAGTAATTGAACGTGAAATCAGGTAGTTGAATTTTCAATCAAAAAGATGAATTCTCAACGAAATCTCATACGAATTTTCAACAAAATAGTTAAATTTTGAACCAAGGAGATGAATTTTATAACTAAAAAGATGAATTTTTTTACTATGAAGATCAAGTTTCTACAAACAAAAAACACACACAAATGTTCAACAGAATACACGAATTTTCAACTAAAATAGACAACTTTTTCAACCAAATAGTTGAATTTAGAACTAAAAAAGGTCAATTTTGAACTAGAAATGTAATAGTTAAATTTTCAGTAAAAATGTTAATTTTTAACAAACAAACAAAAAAACGAATTTTAAACGAAATAGTTGAATTTTCAATCAAAGAGATGAATCTTCAACCAAAAAGATAAATTTTCAACAAAGTAGTTCAACCAAGTTATTGAATTTTTGACAAAAAAAGATTACTTTTTAACAAAATAATTGCACTTTCAACAAAATATAATTAAATTTTCAACAGAATATTAGAATTTGTAACCAACATAAAAATTTGAATGATAAATCGAGAAAAAGGGGAAATTTCTTTAAAAAACAGGCGAAAAAGTGATATTCATTAAAAAGTGGGAAAGAGGGAAAAATGAAAGTTATTTTCAAACTTATTAAGTTATTATTGAATTGTTCCGTTGCAGGGACTTCTTTCGCACAATCTTTCCTAAAATTTATATCAAGGAACGTACTAAACGTTATCTAAGTTCGTAAAGTTACTTCCACTGGCGTCCACCCCCTCCCAAATCTGTTACCCATCGTAGTTTTTTTAGTGACCCACACCTAAAATCGGTAAAGTAGTTTATGGACGACCCCTTATTTCTAATATATACATAAAGAAATACTTTTTAATGATAATTAAATGTTGACATAAATTGTTTGAACAATTAATTATTGTTTTTTGCAAATTTTGTTTTATAATAGAGTTAGAAAGTCGCGGTTTTTTCCGAACTTTTCAACTCGTTTTCAACTTTTCAGTTAAAGCGAGGCAATGATCAACTAAATTCAGCAGAAATAATTGTTTAAACCATTTATTATTGTTTATAATAATATTCTCTTAGAATAATGCTTGAAAGTTGCAGTTTTTATGAAAATTTTTCGCTGTTTAACCACTTTTCAATTAGAGTGGGGTAATAATTAATGAATTTTAGCAAAAATAATTGCTTAAACAAATTATTGTTGTTTATAACTATCTTTTCCTATATTAATGCTAGATACTTGCGGTTTTTTTTTTGAAATTTTGAATTTTTTGTCAATTTTTCACTTAGTGAGGTAATAATTAATGCAAGTTTACAAACAATTGTTTGAACAATTTATTATTGTCTATAAATAATAAATAAACATTGCAGAAAGTCAATTTTGTTAGTAATCTCTTTTTTGTGAATATATTTTTCTGAAATAAAACAGATATTTAAAATATTTTTCAAATTATCTTAATGGATCATATTAAATCTAAATTTTTCTTGAAGTATTCGTGGAGAGCCTTTCTGTTTCAATTATTATTAATAATTAGATTTATTATTTTTTCCTACCTATAAAGTCAAAGAAAATCTGAAAATCCCAGAAAACCGCGCTACCTTATAGCATTACTCTAAGATAATATATTTATAAACAATGCTAAATTGTTTAAAACATTATGTTTGTTTAACTTGCATTAAATATTATCTCAATTAGTAAAAAATAGACAAAAAGTAAAACATTTCAGAAAAACCCGCAACTATCTAGTAGGGTAGTTCAGAATAACGTACTCCAATGAGATAATTAGTAAAAACAAGAAGAGATTCGCCCTTAAAAGGCGGAAAGAGTCCATAAATAACTAAATCCATTTAAACTACTATGCAATGAAACTGTTATACAAGTATCTCATTATGTCCCAGAGGTAAATGAAAGAAAGAAATATTTGGACCCTGAAATAAAAAATTAGTTTCAACTGTATATTTAAATCATTTTAAATTAAAATAATGTTAACATCCAGTAATATTATTTCATTTTAATATTTAATTATTATTTACGTAACTGAATATTAATTTATCAAGTATTGATACAATAAAAATGTTAAAAAATAAAATAATGGAAGAAATAAAATTGTTTATAATATTTAATTGTTTAAGCAATAATACTCTTGAGTTAAAAGTGGACAAAAAGTGGAAACATTAATAAAAACTTCAAAGTTCTAGTATTATTTTGAGATAATATTTTCATAAATGATAATTACAGGTTGAAATAATTATTTCTGTTAAATTCAATTGATTATTGCCTCGACTTTCTAACTATTCTGAGAAAAAAGTGGCTATAAACAATGAATTGTTTAAACAATATTTTTAAACATCTAATTCTCCATGGAAAATAATACTTCTTATCTTAGATACAATTTGTATTTTAAAAACGCAAAGAAATAATAATTAGCGCTAAAAGCTCGCGAAACCCAATTTTTCAATTATGGGATTTTTGGGACCCTATAAAACAGACTTATGGGGGTGCTATTTAAAAAGTAATTTTTTTATTCATATTCTATTGCTAATTTTGAAGAGAAATATTAAGTTTCAAGGAATCTGTATTATCATCAGAGAATAAAAGAAATTTTATCGTCTTTTCAGACTAGATGGCAATATTATTTCAAAATTATTTTTAATTAATATTTTTTCTCTGAAAAAAAGATCTTCTCCTTTCGCTCCACTGGGAATTGAACCACAGAACTTCCGATTGTCGGTCAGGTGCTTTCCCATGAAGCTACTGAGGGATAGAGAGAAGAAACTTTTTTCAAAAAATACACGAATTATTTTGCAAGGTGGCACATATCAAATTTTTTCGAGGAATTTGTATTATTATCAGAGAATAACAGAAATTTGCAAAGTTTTTTCAGACTAGATGGAAATATGAATAAAACATGATTTTTAATTTTTTGCTGAAAAAAGATCTCCTTTCGCTTCTCTGTGAAGATCTAATAAAGATAGATAGATCTTTAAAAAAAAATAATTAAAATGAATTTTTAATTCATATTTCCATATAGTCTGAAAAGAGGTTAAAAATGTCTGTTATTCTCTGATGATAATGCAGATTCTTCGAAAAAATTTGATATGTACCACCTTGTAAAATCATGCGTGTATTTTCTGAAAAAAGTCGGAAGTTATGTGGTTCTATTCCCAGCGGAGCGAAAGGAGATATTTTTTCAGAAAATAGAAATTTATGAAGTTTCAACTCAATTTACGTAATATTGACGATTCTGAATAAAATTTATAAAAATACTGTCTTTTTAATCTTTATGGGGCTTATGAAACCTCTACATTTAATTTTTGTTTTTAATAACAAAAGGAATTTTTTATGGATTTGAATAAACTTGGGAGCGATATGCATGAAAATTCGAGAAAAAAATCGGACCATCCTATTATGCATTTTAATTGGTTAGGTATTATAAAACCCTTAAAAAATTTCAATATGCCTTTTCTTAATCTAAAAACAAATTAATTGCAGACGAATTTTACACTTCACATGGCGACACACAACATCGGTGAGCCAAAATGTCCCGAATGTGGCAAAAAATTCGCGAGGATGGCGAGTTTAAAGTCTCACATGATGCTGCACCAGAGAGAGGAAAATCTTTTCTGTACCGAGTGCGAAGATGCATTTTCAACAAAGGTGAGTCCTAGTCATTTCTGAAGGAGCAATTATCCAGAATTTATTTAAATAAATGGGATACAGAGATTCTCGAATATTCTTGCAACATTTTATATTTGTTGAAGAATATTTGCATATTTCCAGATCTGAACCTATATTTTGAAAGACTTCGAATTTTTCTTTATTATACACTATTTTTTTAACAGGCATCACCAACCGCGCGCTACGCGTGCGTGTCATTTTTTCATTTGAGGGGAAAAGTAGTTTTTATTACAAAATGAAAATTTCGAGCGACTATTTTTTAATTTTGTTTGTTTATTTGCTTGAAGGTTATATTTCAAAATATTTTTAATCTCCTTAAAATCCCAAAATTCCTTAAATATCTTTTAAACTTACTCGAATTATTTCTAGAGTAGTTTTAAAACATTCCCGTATTTTTTTTTAACATTTTGGAAATCTGTAATATTTTATAATTTTTTTAAATGATTCGATTTTTTCAATTTTGTAAAATTACGCAAAATTAAAAAAAAATTGCTTTCAAAATCTTCCAGATTATTTTTTGATAATCTTGGATGTCTTTTGGAATGTTTTGAAATCTTTTTAAATATTCATTTAAAATAAATGTTGTAAAGTAAGAAATCTTTTGAAATTTTCCGAGAAATATTAAGAAAATTTTCTTATTTTTTTGGAACCTTTCAAATGTCTTAAAAAGCTTCTAAATTTTTTGTTCGAAATATTCAAGAATCTACATTTTGTTTCAAATAAAATTATTGTTGCATCCTTTCAAATCTTCCGAATATCTCCTAAAATTTTTCGAATTTGTTTATAAAATTTTGTAATCTTGCACAATTGCAAAATTTATTTAATAGGAATTTGAAATATTTTCAAATATTTTTGTTAAACTTATTAAAATTTTTATTTTTTATTTTTCCTGAAATCTTAAGAAAAAATTTCATGATCTTAAAACCTTCTAAATCCTTAAAAAGCTTCAAAGCTTTATTTTAAAAGCCTCACAAATCTACATTTTGTTTAAACTCTATCGGTACCGGTACCGATTGTTATCATCAAATAGATTTTTTTAATCTTTAATAATAGATAAATACATGTTATCTCATTTAATATGGGCAAGGGGTTACGAATAGAATGCTTTTGCCATTTTTAAAACATTTGGTCAAATGTTAAAAACAGAATTGTTGCATTTATTATTAAAGATTCATTTACAATTGAAGTTTCTCTTTTAGAAATAAATGTTCAGGATTGAAATTCCTTATTTGGAAATTGCGATTTACAAAATTCGAGAAAATTCAAAAGAACAAACTGAAAAGAGCCGCTCGAAGTTATATTTTTAGATAGGATAATGTTTAGTAGTGAAATATTAAGTTTTTTGTTACTGGATGTCTAACTATGTTACCTGAGTGTATATTTGCTGACCTAGCAGGTCAGTTTACTGATAAAAGTGTCTGGCGTACAACCGTTCATATTACTGGGTCATTCAATATGATACGGTCGTTATCCTGGACTTTTTAAACTTTCACACGTCGTGATTGCGCAAACGACGGCGAGTATCTTTCTTTTCTTTATTTCCTCTTATAATCTTACTCGAAGCGAGATTTAAACATTCATTCGGTGTAATAAACAAAACACCTCAAAAAATGTTTTTCAAATCTTTAAAAAATATAGGGAAGACCGGGGTGAGATGAGCATACGGGGTCAAATGAGACACTGAATTTTCTCTTAAAATATGTGCTTTTTGTTGCTGTACTTTAAGAAAAAACAGGTATAATGATATTGAATTTCTCGAAAACAAAACACAAATTAAATAAAGTAAAAAAAGTAAAAATAAAATTGATTAAATTTCAACACCTGAATCCGGTTATTCTATGGTATTTTAAAACGAAAAGAAATTATTGCAAATAATAGAATATATTTTAAACCTAAGTTGCAATGGTGAGCACTCACAGAAGAAAAACTGACATTAGTGGTCAGAAAATTCTATGGCTGCTACTGTAAAATTTGTTTTATTAAGAAATTCTAGTGTCAGAGCATGAGGAGCTGGAATTGGGTTTGTTTATAAATTGTATTTCTTTCTAGTTGTTTTTTTCAGCATATTTAAAACAAAATTTTTATTTAAATTGACACTGAAAAGTTGCTGAAAGCTTCTAAAATCTATATTTAAAATTATCTTTTTAAATTTTGCGGAATAAATCTCCATTTTTGTGCCGTGCAAAATTATTGGGTATTAGGTGTGAATTTTATTTTAAAAAAGAGTTCATAAATTATTTTCAGGAAATTGTAAAATAAGTTATAAATAGAAATGTTCAAGTAAATTTTAATCCAACAGAAAATTTTAATAAAGACATTCATTAAAAAATATGTCTCAATGATTCTGATGTATTTACTTGAAGTTAGACAAATTTAAATATACAAGGAAAAATTTGATTAAATCAACCATTGATTGTGTTTATACTTTCAAACACATTTATAATCTCTTTCCATTTGCTGCTGAAAGTTGACATGCTTTCAAATTTTTTTTCCGTGGAAGATTCATCTCTTTGGTTAAACATGTAACTATGACGTCGAAAATTTCTTTCATTGTTGGTTAAAAATAACTTTTTGACGGAATCTTAACGTTTTTATTTCTGATTGAAGATTTATTCTTTTTGGATAAAAATTCAACTATTTGGTTAAAAAATCATATTTTTTGTTAAAAATTCAATTATGATTCATCATCCCAGTCGAAAAAATATATTCTTTGGTTGAAAATTGAACTGTTTTGTTGAAAATTCCTTTCCTTTTTGATCGAAAATTAATTTTTTAAACTCAAAATGTAACTATTTCATGTTTGGTTAAAAATGGATATTTTTAATTGAAAATTGATCTTTTCTCGTTGGAAATTCAACTATTTGGTGAAAAATGTATGTCTTCTTCAAAATCCGTCTTTATGGTAGAAGATTATTCTTCTTGGTTGAAAATTCATCCTTTTTTAATACAATTTTTTTGCAACTGTTTGGTTGAAAATTAATCTGTTTTGAGGGAAAATTCAACTATTTTGTTGAAAATGCATCTTTTCTTATTGAAGATTCAACTATTTAGTTGTTTAATTTTTTGATTGAAAATTCATATTTCCGAGTTCAAAATTCAACTTTTTCGTAGAAAATTCCCCTTTTGGGTTGAAAATTCAACAATGTGGTTGAAAACTAAACTACATACCAATTTGACAATTTAATTATTTGGTAGAAGATTGACTGTTTAAAAATTCATATTTTCGAGTTAAAGATTTACCTATTTTATAGAAAGAAAATTTAAACAAAATGAAACTATTTCATTTTTGGTTGAAAATTTATATTTTAAATTCAAAATTGATACTTTTAATTTAAAATTGATCTTTTCTAGTTGAAAGTACAACTATTTGGTTGAAAATTGATGTATTTTGTTGAAAATTCGTATTTTTTGTATAACCTTATTCTTCTTGGTAGAAAATTGCAAATTCGTCCTTTGGAATTCAAAATTCATCTTAATGGTGGAAAAGTTATCTTTATTAGTTGAAATATCATCTTTCTTTGTTGGAAACAAAATTTTTTCGTAAAAAATTAAACTTTTCGGGTTGAAAATTCAACTATTATCGAAAAAATTCATCCTATTGGCTTGGAAATTCAACTATTTCGTTAGAAATGTAAGGTTTTATTGAAAATTCAACTATTTTGTTGGAGTCATATTTGTTTGTCGAAAATTCAACTGTTTTGTTAAAAATCAGTCCTTTTGGATTGAAAATAAATCTTTTAGGGTAGAAAAGTCATATTTATTGGTTAAAAGTAATTTGTTGTTGAATATTCGTCTTTTTGGGTTTAAAATTCATCTCTTTTGTTACAAAATTAATCTTTATTGTACGAAAATTCAACTATTATTCTCTATTTGCATACAAAATCACCATATTTTCCTTTCTTTGGAATCACGTAGTTTATGGATGACCCCTTATGAGAATGTACTAAAATTCGTCAATCTCGTGAATTAAGTGATACAATAAAGGAGAGCTTTAATTACTCTCTAATTGCATTTCTAGCTTTGATTTTTTCTCCCGGAGACGAATTATTCAATTTTCAATTCCTGCTCATACGTACATTGAAATTACATCATAAAATACCTATTTTAATAGAAAAGTCTCAGAAAATAAGGTTTGCCATTTAATAAAAAAGTGAAACATAGTTTTAAAAAAAGAACGTAACTTTTATATTCTGATGAATTAACCTCTCTGAGATTAGATTCACGATTCGAGGATTAAATGAGATTCTCTTGAAGCAATTTTCGTCGGTTTGGGTAAGGGTCAAATCCTTGACCCTGGCTCCTTATCGGCTTCCTTTGCGGCGATTGAGACGCACCGAAAGTAGGAGTTGGGCTGGGTCGACAATATTTTTTCGCTCAGCTTCTTCTTTTTCCGAGCTTTTCTCAAAATCCAGAATTTGGGGAGAAAAGTGAAGAGAGATTAAAATTCGACCTGTAAAGAACAAAGGTGTGCGTGACCATGATGGGGATGTGGGTTGTAAAACTGTAAGTAGGTGGCGACCATAACTCGTAAGTGCATACACGTCTTGCGCAACTGAAGAGTATGATATCATGGATCTCTTATGATTAACGTTGACGAGTTCGTATGAAATGTGCGTCCGTTGCCTCCGAATCTGGAACAGCTGGCTAAAATATGAGGAAGAAGGCCCTTTATTTTCTTATCTTCTTCTGCAATAACCCTAGGTTCTGATTCGATAATTTTACTTATATTTAGTTGAAGAAAGAAATAGATGATGCCAAAGAAAATAATAGTTTCTTTTTTAATTCCAAGCTGTTTTCGAATACTTAAAAAAAATGTTCAAGACTTGGGCACTTTTTACCCCATTTAAAAAGTTTTTCATGGTTCCCCAATTTTCAGTTTCGAGTAGAGTTAAAAAAATTGTTTAGTCCATCGTACAATTCTTTTTTTTTTAATAGTGTTTTTCTTTTTCATTTTAGGGTCATTTCGGAATGGGTCGTTTGATAGCCGTTGCGACCTATTTAAAAAAAAAATTTAACGATATATATTGTTATATACGTAGCCGTTGGCTAAACACGGATTCTCCCTCGGATTTTGCAGCTCAAAATGCTCTGAAAACAGGCAAAATAGAGTGATTTTTTACGAAAATAGAGGTATAATAGGGGAATCTTAATGTACATGCCATATTGAATTCAATGTGAAACGCTTTATATTCCTAGGATGACAAATCGAAATATCTAACCTTTTCAACAGAAGAGTTGATTTTCCAACCAAAATAGATGAATTTTGGACCCAAAAAGACGAATTTTTAACAAAACAGTTGAATTTTCGACCAGAAAAGATGACTAACAAAACCCAGGCGACAAGACAATGATATTTTTAATTTGTTTTATAAATGTTTCTGTATAAAACAAATGAAAAATATCAGTGTTTTGTCCACTTGATATAAACTATATAAAATTTTTTTTCACCTGGGAATAGTTAAATTTTCAACAAAATATTTAATTTTCAACCAAATATAGTTGAATTTGCAACCTACAAAAATGCATTTAAAACCTGGTGGTCGAATTTTTAAACAAAAAAGATTTAAATTCAACTAGACAATTTTTTTTCAACAAAATCATTGAAATTTTAAGCCAAATACTGAATTTTTTTTCTTACCTACAAGCTTGCATTTTCTACCAAAAAAATTAGTTTCTTACCAAAATACGAATTTTTAGCAGAATACATCAATTTTCAGTTAAATGCTTGGATTTTCAACTGAAAAAGATACGTTCAGAATTAAAAATACGAAAAAATTAATCACAAATAAAATTGTTATATTTCAGTTTTAAAAATTAATTGTTAACACAGTAAAGGACATTTAAATCAGTTTAATTCAACCAAAAAGACGAATTTTAAACAAAACAGTTCAATCCTCAACCAAAAAGATGAATTTTCAAAAAGCAATACTAATTTTCTACCCTTTAAGACGAGTTTTGAACAAATACATGAATTTTCTACCAAATAGTTGAATTTTCAACTTATAAAAGTTATGTTTTCAACCAAAATTGGAATAGTTAAATTTTCAACCAAAATTGGAATAGTTAAATTTTCAACCAAAAAGGTGAATTTTTCACCAATGTTTATGTTCTACCAAATAGGAAGAAATTGTCAACAAAATTTTTGAATTTTTAAGCCAAAAAGACGAATTCTCTAAAAAAAAGCACTTCAATTTATACCCTGAAAATATGAATTTCAAGAAAAAAGTTAATTTACAACCAGATAGTTGAATTTTTAGCTAAAGTGACGAATCATTAACAACAACAAAAACGAATTTGTTCAAAGTAGTTCAACTTGAAACCAAATAGTTGATTTAAAATTAAATTAATTCTCAACAAAACATATGTAATAGTTGATATTTCAACAACAACAAAATATTTTAATTTAAAATTCAAAATATATGAATTCAACCAAGAAAGACGAATTTTCAAGAAAGTAGTTAAATCCTTAACACAAACAAATTATTTTTCTACAAAAAAATACAAATTTTCCACAGAATACATGAATTTTCAACGAAATACTTGAATTTTCATCTAGAAATTATCAATTTTCAATTAAAAATATAAATTTTCAACCAAACGAATAATGAATCTTCAACGAAAACTTTTTAATTTTCACCAAAAAGATGCATTTTCAACTAAAATATTGAATCGTGAAATAATAAATTTTCAATATCAGACTTCAACATTCAACCAATTAGTTGAATTTAAAGAAAAATGATTTTTCAACAAAGACGATTAGTTTTCTACCAAAAAGACGGATTTTAAACAAAATGCATGAGTTATCAATCAAATACTTGTATTTTTAACAAAAATCATAAATTTTGAATCAAAATTGGAATAGTGAAATTTTTTCAGTTGAAAAAAATTAATTTTGAATAAAGTATTAGAAAGATTACTTTTTAATAATAGTAGAAGTTTTAATCAAGCGAGATTAATTCAAAACCAAAAATAGAATAGTCGATTTTTCAACAAAATTCTTCAAAATTAGTTGTGTTTGGATCGCGTTCCGTACTCAAATTCTGAAAATTGCACAAAACTTCCAAATTTTCAACATACTTGAAAGGATTTTAAAGAAGCTTAACTAATTTCAATAATTTTATAGAGTTTTAAATCTTTTAGTGTAGTTTGAAAGATTTCAAGGGATTTCAGAGAATTTTTAAAGAATTCAAGGGATTTTAAGAGATTTCGATAAGCTTCATCTGATTTCAAAGTTTTCAAAATTTCTGAAGAAATCTTAAGAGATTAAAAATTTCAAAGGTTTCAAGGGATTTTACGGAAATTCAAATAATTTATAGAGAATTTTAGTGAGTAAATAAAATGAAATGCAATTGTAAGGGACTTATAGAGATTTTATGGGGTCTCAGATGATATCAAAGATTTTAACATTTTTAAAGTATATATTTTAAAGAATTTCGTAGAGAACTTTGATGTATTTTGGCTTTAGGGTCAGGTCAGTTGAAAACAATTAAATTGCTGTGAACGTTTCGGCACATAATGATGGCCCTTATCAGTGCAGTTTATTAAATTTATGAAAATTACATAAGTAAATTTACAATGGAAAGTGCTACTCTCTGGTTAATATCGCAGCTGTAAAATTATATACACTTCCTTAATTTTAAATTTAAATTGAAGTAAAAAATATTAAATTTGTCGAAAAACGTTGTAGTAAAAGAACTCTTTAAGAAATATTTTTTAGCTACGTAGACTTGATGACAACAAATTTGTATGATAAAAATATACTCAAAACAATTTTTTGTATGAAAGCATTATTTTTAAACATTTTTATTTTTTTGTTTTTGAAAATTGAAATTGAAATTTTATGAAGTTTCTGTTATCGTTAAGTATTATATCTATGACAGTAAAATGTTTTCCCCTCAAAATGACACTGTAGTATAAAGACGAAATTATCAAAAAAGTTGTAGTTGAATACTTATTCAAATATTCTTTTTCAAATTTTTTTCGAAATTTGATGAAAACATTTACACTGTAGTAAGAATACAAATTGTCAAAAAACGTAGCAGTTAAAAAAATTTCCTTTAAAAGATTTGTCTAATGACGTACGTTTGATAAGAAAACCTTTTTCTTTAATTCTTATAAAAATTTCATTTCAAAATATTTGTTTTTAAATAAATTTTTAAATTGAAATGTACTGAGTTTCCTGTACATATTTAAAAAATATTAAAGATTTCAAGATATTGTTTGGGATTTTAAAAGATTTTCAGGAATTTCACAAAATTCAAGGAAATTAAAAATTTTCAAAGGTTTTAAAATAATACAGTGTATTTGAAAGTATTCCGAGAAATTTTATGAGATTTCAAAGAATTTCGTAGGATTACAGAAAATTTCAAGAGATTTAAACATTTCTAAGGAATTTCAAATGATTTCGTAAGATTTCAGAAGATTTAAAAAATATCGAAGATTTCTAGAAATTTTTACGGCATTTAAACAATGTCAATGGATTTCAAGAAATGTTACAATGTTTGAGGGATTCAGAGGATTTCAAAACAAAATTAAAATTCCATAATATATTGTAAAGAATTTCTATAAATCTCAACAGAATTCAAGGGTTTTTAATAGGTTTCAATAGATTTCAACGGATTTCAAGGGATTTGAAAGCTTTTAGGGTATTTAAAAAGTGTAATTAATGGATTGTTATTATATTTTGCTTTCAATAATATAATTGGGTACCCTAAACTGTAATTATTCTGAATAAAATTCAATATAGCCGACCTCTTCGCTTCTTCAGATTTATTTTCAGATACTTTTTATCATTTATTTTAAGAGCGATCTTCAGGCTCACATAGTCAAGGGCGAGATTAAAGCCTTAGACCTCGAAGTGTTAATTTACACAGGCGTGGCCAGGAACTACTGTGGGGTGTTCAAGATTTATGATCACAAAAAACTTTCTGATTTCTCATAGATAAAAATAACATGATAATATATGAATATTGAATATACTTCGATTTTCCCACAGAACAAATTATGTCATCCTATTCCAAAATGAAATAGTTTCAAAAAGCATACTTTCATTCCTTAGAATCTGGATGAATCCAAATTACAGGGTGGCTATTGGACCGGGAAACCGGGAAATGAACCGTAATTTTTCGAAACCTAGGAAAACTGGGAGATGACAATAAATTTATTTTTTGACCGGGAATTTTACTAATTTTTAGAAGAAAAGTCAATGCAATCTACTTGAAATATCAAAAATTTCATGTTACGTGATAAAATGCATTTTAAAATAAGTTCGATTTCAAATTTTTGTTGAATGTTAAGTTCAATTCTTAACTTTTTCAATTATGAAATCAATCAGTTGGCAATGCGTAATTGTAAAATCTTGTGCTTAAAAAAATTTCCATTTTAGGTCTTCATTTTTAAGCGTATATTTCAATTTAAAGAATTTTCAAGTGTAGTTTTAAAGACTCAAACAATTAAAAATTTAAAGCATTTGAAATTGAAATTTTTTGATAAAAAACGGTTAAAATGGATCAACTGTAAATATAAATTCACTAATGATTTTTAAAACTAAACTGTAGTTGGAGTATTAAAAATTTAACAACAATTGGTTTTACAAGATGATTCTGAAGCTGTCAAAAATTAAACAATTTACAGATTCCATTGTTTAAAATTGAACTGTTTCAATTCGAAAGCCTTCGTAGTTGAACAGATTTGAACATCCGATTGAAACTGTATAAACTATTTTCAATTTTTAAATAATTTCAAATTAATAGATTCATAATCAAACGATTTTGTTCCATTTCAAATCCTATTCAAATATTGTTTCAGTCTAAAATATTCCACTTTTAACCTATTCAATACAAATTTTTTTAAAAATATTTAGCTATATTTGAATGTTTATTTAAAGAAGCAATTATAAATCAAATATTCAAAACTAAACAATTTGCAAGTGAAAGTAATGAATTTTAATGCATAAATAACAATTCAACAATTAGTCATTTGAAACGACTAAAAATTAAAATAATTCGACTTAAAAGAATTTTTGTACAAAATAATGATTAAAATTTTGGTATTCAATTTTTTTTCAAATTGGAAGAGAAACTTTTTTGTTTATCACATTTTCATTTATTTGAAGGCGGCAAAAATTTGTATTTTCAATATTTTTATTGAATTTGAAACCAGGAAATTTTTTAAACAATTTTCGTTCAGTTGACAGAGGGACATTTTATATTTTAAAGATTTTCATCGAGTTGGAGAGGGAAAAATTTTGGTTTTCAATATTTTATAAATTAGATGAAGGATAATTTTTTATTGAGTTGGAAGGGATGAAAGTTTGGTTTTCAATCTTTTCTGAATTGGAAGAGGGACATTTTATATTTTTAACATTTAACATTTTTATCCAGTTAGAGGGGATGAAATTTTATTTTTCAATTTTTTCTGAATGTTATTAGAAGAGGCCCTTTTTTATCATTTTTATTGAGTTGGAAGGGAATAAATTTTGTTTATATTTTTTTGAATTGGAAGACGCCATTTATTTATTTTCAACTTTTTATTGAGTTTAGGTGGAGAATTTTTTATTCTTCATTTTTTTTCGGAATTGGAAGAGGGAAAGGAAAAGATTTTGGTTTTTAATATTTTATGCATTGATAGAAGGATCATTTTTTATTTTTAGCATTTTTACTGAGTTGGAAGGGAGGAAATTTGATTTTTGAATTTTTTTGGAATTGGAAAAGGCCTTTTTTGTTTTATCATTTTTGTTAAGTTTTAAGGGATAAAATGTTGGTTATTTTTTCTGAATTGGAAGAGGATATTTCTTTCTTTGTAAAATTTTTTTCAGCTCATGGGAAGAATTGTTTATTTTCATTTTTTTTCTGATTTTGTACTGGATTGGAAGAAGGACATGTTTCACAATTTATAAAAGTAAACAAAATTTAATTTTACAGTTTAATGATACTTAATTTAAATTGTTCACTTGGAAAGTTAGAAGCATCATTTTTATACGTGTTTTTTAAGCTCAATTTAAAAAGTTTAAATTCACAAGAGTTCAACTTCAATTGATTTAATTTGCAGTTTAATTTTGATAACTTCAAATGAAAAAATTTCAGTTTTATGAGTTCGAATTTTTTAAGGTCGTGGCTACGGGTTCTAAATTTTGGTACAAATCGCCGGATTTTTTTGGTATAAATAGAGCTGGAAGTGGGGCTCTTTGTACCGAAATTTCGGTAAAAATATGCTGGTTTTTTAAAAAACATTATTAACTTAAATGACCGAAAAAAAAATGTCGGACCGGCAAAAAACCGGGAATTTTTTTCCTCCATTAAAACGGTTACCCTGCAATTCAGAACGCCTAGAAATTTGAACTGGTAGTATTCTCTTATTTAAAGTGACATAATTGAGAAATAACAGTGATAATCGAGACACTTCAACATTTGACATAATCGATTGTATTCCTCCTTCATATCTCTCTCATTCACTCTCGCTTAATTATATTTTGCATTAAACGAGGCTTGCCTCTTCGAGCGAGGTAATAAGCAATGAGATTTTAGAGGTCAAACTATAAAGCCTGGTGGAAAATCGATTAAAATATCGTTTGACGCACTCATAAATATAAATGTTTAACAAAAGGTTAAATAAAGAAGATGGAAAGAACTTGATGAAGTTATTAGAATTCGGTTTTGTATAATTGATCAATTTAGATTTATGGTTATTCCTTTCAGTGGAGAAAATCTCCTTTGCAGGGCTGCACACAGAAACTTAAGCCACTTTTTAATTTGTACTATTTATCATTTTTTAGTTGTTTTTTTTTAAGAAAAAGTCTCTTTAGTCATTTTTTAAAAGGAAAAGGCCACTTTAGTCCCTTTAATCTATTCTATTTTAGATTTTATCTAAAAAAAATTTAATTAATATTTGTATATAATCTGTAGTAATATATGGTATGAGAAAGGTATTCAATATTAGACTTCACACTCTTTTCCCTATCCCCCTCTTTTCCCTTCTTTTAAATTCCTGTTTTTCCTCCTATTTTCAAGAAATTTTCCTCTTTTCTTGTTTATTTTTTTTTTGCTTAAATGCGATCTGAATCAATAGAACCTAATAAGAAAATCCTATTTTTTTGGCTGAAAGTTAATTCTTTTTGATTGAAAAGTTTACTATTCAATTTTTGGTTACAAAATTTTATTATTTGTTTGAAAATGTAATTATTTTATTGAAATAGTATCTTGCGCATCAAGTAGGAGTTGGCGATTCTAGACGAGTGTGAATTTTTCCGCATAAAACTGATTAAATTTGTAAAATTTGCATACTTTTCCCACTAGTGGGAAAAGTAAACTCACTTCGACCACTGTGACGTCATCAGTTGAGGAATCGACAACTTCGTTGTCTTGAGACGAGCCTTTGTAGTCGTATTTCTATCGCGGGTGTTGGACAAACTCATTTTTTTCGAAAATTCAAAGGTTGTATTGAACATTCATCTTTTTGATAGAAAATTCAGCTGAAAAGCTTAAAAGCTTAAAAAGATAATTCAACTGTTTGGCTGAAAATGCAACCGTTTTTGGTCATCTTTCTTTGTTGAATATGAACTTTTTTGTTGCAAATTTATCTCTCCGAGATTAAAAGTCAAATTTTTTCTAAAACATTCGACTTTTTATCTTGAAAACTCATATTCTTTTTTAAAAATTCATCTCTGTTGGCAGAAAATTCATATTTTTTGGTTGAAAATGCAAACTATTTGAAGGTTAAAAATTATTATTTTTTTGTTTGAAGATTTATCATTAATTCATTTTAGTTGAAATTTTATCGCTGGTTCAAAATTGAACTATTTTGTTGAGAATTCGTTTTTCTTTTTGGTTGGAAATTAATTTTTTTTAACTGAAAATTTAACTGCTTTATTCTAGATTGAAAATTAATCCTTTTTAGTAGAAACTTAAACTATTTGATTGAAAATTGATTTATTTGATTGAAAATTTGTCGTTTTCTGTAGAAAATTAATTTTTTTGGTTGAAAATTTATCTTTTTGGTTCAACATTCAACTATGTGGTTCAAAGTTTATGTGACCTTTTTTGTTAAAAATTCGTCTCTTCACTGGTAACAATTTAATCTTTTTTTGGTTGAAAATGCAACCGTTTGGTTGAAAATTAATAATATTTTTTGGTCGAGGATTCAACTATTTTGGTAAAAATTAATTTTTTTGTTGAAGATTCATTATTCTAGCTGGAAATTTATCTCTTTGGTCAAAAATTGAACAATTTTGTTGACACAGATACTCCCCTGCACTCTAAAATTAATATTTATTTAAAACTTCTTGTTTTTTGTTGAAGATTCATTATCTTAGTTGGAAATGGATCTTTTTGGTTCAAAAATAAACTATTTTGTTGAAAATTCGTTTTTTATTCGGTTGACAATTAATTTTTCGAACTGAAAATTTGTCTTCTATTTTTGATTGAAAATTGATGATTTTAGTAGAAACTTGAACGATTTATTTTAAAATTCGTCTTTTTTGGTAGAAAGTCAATCTTCTTGATTGAAAATTCATCTTTTTGGTTGAATGTTGAACTACTTTATCAAAAACTAACTTTTTGGTTAAAGATTTATAATTTTAGTTGAAAATTCATATATTTGTTTGAAAATTGCACTATTTTGTTGAGGATTCTTGTTTTTTGTTGTTCAAAATTAATGGTTTTAACTAAAAAATTAATTATTCCATTTTTGGTTGGAAATTTATCTTTTTTATTAGAAAATTCAACTATTTGGTTAAGAATTCATGTATTTTGTCGAAAATACGTGTTTTTTTGTTGAGAAAATTAATCTTCTGGGCTTGAAAATGTATCATTCTGAATATATGTAATAGAATTTCATCTAATCTTGTCAATGCAAGCCGATAAATGAAATGCGTTACGGAATTGTAATTTTTTAAGTAGATAAGTGTTTTTGTTGACATGACCAGCCTCTTTTTGTGTGAATAGTAATCAATTTTAGTCACTTTTTTGATTGAATCACTCACTTTTTCCCTTTTTTTCAAGTACATTAGTCTGCAGCAAGAATTGCTCAATTAGGAAAAGAAATGAAAAGCTTCTTACCGTGGAGCAAAGAAGTCAGAATTTTCAGTTTGAATGTTTTCTTCTTTCAAATTTGTATTCCAAATCCGAAAGTTTATTTTCATTTTTGAAAGGCTAATTGCTTTTAATTTTTGAAGCTTAATATTAATTAATAACCAATTTTCTTTCGTAAACTTTACTTGATCCAATTTATAAAACAGTCGTAACACATTTAAAGAAATTGTTTTAAACTTCCAGAATTTTGAATTTAAACAATGCTGCTAAATTTGCAGACGACTGTGAAAAGTAAACATCAGTGAAGGTGCAGAGATAAAAAAAGACAGCTAGCAGAAAAAAGTGTTGAAAGTACATATGCGATCATGGATGAGAGTATATTATTCGATGACACAAAGTTTGCATTAGATCATCCACTTTTAAAGTTGATAAAGCGTAACCTTTCACAGCTGCTCGCCTGCACTCTAAAATAAATAGATAATATTTTTTATTTTTTATTGGTAATTTTTGCAGCTTCATTAATTGAACTCAGACATCAAATGGCTTGAAAATGTTACAACCAGAAGGTTCTTCTTTTTTTTTTTTAATTTCGTTATTTCATACTGAAATTTCAAATAAAAAATTATATTGTTTAACACTTTGAATCTTTGAAAATTTATCACTCAACTGTAGATGTTTTTCAATTATTTTCTGTTTCCATTTTCCGCTGACGGAATGACCCTTTTAACCCGCTGCATTTTTTTCTCGCAAGTCATTGCACCTTTTGAAAATTTTGGATAGGATTAGAATCCTTAGAATAATTTCTATCGGATGTAATTTCGATTTACGAGTCACTATTGAAATCGTACAATACATTTTAACACAACTAATTACTTTGATAATTCATTTTTTTCAACTCAATACAAATTGTTCCTTTCACTACAGAATTCAGGTCTACATACCTATTTCTGAATTTTCTTGAATTATTTTGAAATATTTTAGAGTATTTTAAAGCATTCCAAGAAATTTCTATTAGATTCCAATAATTTTATGGGATTTTAATCAATTTTTCAAGATTTCAGGGTATTTTCCAAAATTCCCAGGAATTTTCAAGAGCTTTAAAAAGATTCAAATGATTTCGAAAAATTTCAAAGGATTTTAAATATTTTAGGGTATTTTTAAAGATATCAAGGAATTTTTAATAGATTTTAATACTTTCTTGGGATTCCAAAGAATTTTAAAGATTTTTTAAACGATTTTAACATTTTTTTTTAAAGATTTTAAAATTTTTGAAAAGATTCTAAGGCATTTTTAAGAGATTCACAAATTTTCAAGGAATTTCCAAGGATTTTAATGATATTTGAAAATTTAGAAAAATTTTGCATGGAGTTTTAAACAATTTCCTCGAAATTCGGAAGGTATGAAACGATTTCACAAGACGTGTAAGGTTTTTGAAATATTTTAAAAGATTCCAAGGAATTTAATCATATTTTCGAGGATTCCAATAATTTTTAGGGATTTTAGAAGCTTTTAAGGTATTTTAATTAATGTTCCAGGATTTCAGGAAATATAGGATTTCATAGAATTTCACGGGATTTTACTAAATATTTTTAAAAAATGTAGGATATTTTAAAAGATTCCAAGTTATTTTCAATTGATTTCAATATTTTAAAGCATTTCAACGAATTTTAAAGATTTTAGAATATTTTTAAAAATTCCAAGGAATATTAAAGAGCTTCAAAAAATTTCAAGTGATTTCAAACGATTTTAGAGGATTTGAAATATATTAGGACATATTAATAGATTTCAATCATTTAAATTAATCCCTAATGATTTTAATTATTTTAGAGTATTTTAAAAATTCCAAGGAATGTTCGAGAGCTTTAAAAAGTTTCAAGGGATTTAAAAAGATTTCAAAGGATTTTTAGTATTTCATGGCTTAATGGTATAATGGTATGGTATTTTCAACAATTTTAAGAAATGTTTAAGAGTCTTCACAAATCTCAATGGATTTCAAAAAGTTTGGAAGGATTTGAAATATTTTAGGGTAGATAGAGATTTTTAAATATTGTTGGCAATTCATTTGTGATTCACGCTGTATTTCTATTATTTTATCCTGTATTTCTTCTAATTTTTAGGAATATTCTTAAATTTTGTATAAATGCACTCAACTCTACTCAATTCAATGGATTTTCTTAAATTTTTTTAGTTTTTGTTTAATTCATCTTGGAGTCTTTTTAATTTACCTTGGATTCTTAGACATCTCATCCAAAGTCTTTTGAATTCCAGTGAATTTTTCTAAACTAATTTCAGATTTACTGAATTCAATTAATTTATTCATATTTTTGAATTTTATTCAATGCACTTGAATTTTTATAAACATCGAATTATCCTCATTTCACTCAATTTCCTATAAATTCACTCCAGTTTTACCAAAATAAATGGGGTTAAAAAAAATATTTTCCAATTTATTTGCATTCTTTTGAATTTAACTTGAATTGTTTTTAAGTCGTATGAATTGAATTTTTTTGAATTCTTTTAAATACAAAGGAACATTAGTCACATTAAGGGGCAAAATATTTTCCTCTTTAAATGTTAATGGTCTGGAAGAATTAAAAATTACTCAGGAAATTTTTTAATTAAGTTTTTCGAATACCTTGTAATAGCATCTATGAGGCTGTAAAATTCGATAAAACACTTTATTTTTGGTATTGGAATGAGGATAGGCTCGACGATTTTAAAAATAAACTTGTAGGCTTATTGACCCGAAATCAAAGCAAAAATAGTTTTTTTATGATCGAAATTCTTTATTCCAGACTTTCTTCTTCAGCTCCTCTTTTCTCCTTTTGTCTACTCCTTCAGATCTCCATGCTCTGGAGGCTCCAGGCTCTGATCTTTTTTTTTTGCAGAAAGAAGAATATAAACATGTGAGCGTGGGAGAGAATCAATTCGAGGACGTAACGTTTACATTAAATAAGCTATAAGCGCATTTTGCCCCGGCTCTCTTTTTCTCAGTCTCTCGTCTCTCCAGGTCCAAGTAGGATGAGATGAGAATTTACTTCGGGTGTCGTGAATACACTTTGGCGGCAGTAGTTTAGTAGTTAGTCGGAACTCGAAACGCGCGACGTCTGCACGTGCTCGAAACTGTTGACAGCCAGAAATCTTTGACAATTCGCGGTTGCCATCAGTGACAGTTTTAGTTGATCTTTTTGATCATTAGTGGCCATGTGATCAATAAAAAGTGCTTTTTTTTAAAGTGCGTTGACTTCAAAAATTGGGATTGGGATTGGTATTTGAATTTTTCAATTAGATTTTCTACCCTTTTTTATTTTTATCGAAAAATTTGTGGTCGGATTGTCCTCAAGAGTTTTTAACAGAGTTGAGGATTTGAAATAGTTTTGAATTTTCATTTTCTTCAGATCTTCCTTCAAGTTCAAGAACTCTGAAAAGCAGATTTTTCTGTCCCTTACTACACTGATCGAAATTTAACTTTTTCTAAAGTTTTGTAACAGATTTAAGAAATTTTCAGTTTCTACCATCAAATTGGGTAATTTCGGACGTGTGGGGTAAATTCGGACATTCCTAAATTGATAGTTGAAATCACTTCAGCTGGTTTTAACTAGAATCTGGAATCAAAGTAAGCCTTAACTGGTTCTAGATTCTGGTTAAACCCCCTTTAAGTAATTTAAACTATTGATTTAGGAATGTCTGAATTTACCCCTCATGTCCGAAATCACCCCGTTTGACGGTACTTTTGCATTCTCATATCACTGGCTTCGAAATCAGGATTGTTATTTAAATTTAAATTTTTATTTAACTAGGGGCTTGTCTGATTATCCTGAAGAGTTTTCAATAGAGTTGAGGATTTGAGATAGTTCTGCTTTTTAGCAGATTTTTTAGCTCCTTACTACAGTGATCAAAATTTAACTTTCTTTAAAGTTTTGTAACAGATTTCAGAAATTAAGAGTTGCTACTTTCGTATTGTTTTGACGTTTTCATTTAAATGAGTTCTTAATTAATTTCTAGTTCAAAAAACTAAAACATAAAATATAATCTAGAAAATAAGAAAAGTATGTTTCCCTAAGTTCTGAATGTCAATTTAAATTCTCCGCGATTTTTTCTAGTTTTCATGTATCAATTTCTTACTTTTCATCCGCATTTTCTGAACGGAACTGAATCGAATACAAGAAAAGATTTTCCGAAAAAAAATGTTCCTATCTAAATTTGATTTCTGAGTCTTTAAACTGTTTACAGCGAGAAATTTTCGACAATTCGCGGTTGCCATCAGCGACAGTTTTAGTTCATCTTCTTGATCGCTAGTGGCCATGTGATGAATAAAAAGTGATTTTCTTTTTTTCAAAAAAGTGCTTTGACTTCGAAATTCGGGATTGGGATTGGTATTTAAATTTGTAAATGAGGGTTTAGACACTTTTTGATCCAAAAATTTGTGGTCGGATTATCCAGAAATAGTCTCTTTTATTTCCAAGTTAATAGAATATAATTGATAGGACTCAAGAGTTTTAACAGAGTTGAGCATTTGAGGTAGATGTGCATTTGTTTATGTTTTTATTTGCTTCAAAACTTCCTTTAAGTTTAGGAACTATGGAAAGTCGATTTTTTTCTCCTTACAGTAGGGATCGAAATTTAACTAACATCCTTTAAAGTTTAGTAACAGTTACATGTGTTCTAAATCTATTATTTTGTAACAGACTTCAACAATTGACAGTTGATACTTCTGCGTTGCTTAATCTGTTTTATACCACCAATCAGGGTTGCTGCAGGTCAGACGTTTCTGGAAAGTTAGGATTAGTCAGGACATATAAAACTTCTCAGGGAAAGTCAGGGAAAATTTGAAAGAGTCGGGAAATTTTCGATAAACTGAAGTTCAAGTTTAGGGATCATACACAAATTACGTAAGGCACTTTTCTGCAATTTTGACCCCCCCCCCCCACACTTCAGATAACGTAAGATTTTCTCTGCTCGCCCCTCCCCCCACCCTATCCCTCATGCACAAAAAATCTTACTAAGATTTTATAAACTTGGGGAATTAACATACATATGAACTCTTTTAATTAAATAAACGTGTAACTTTACAAACGTATAATTTTGTAATTTTTTTATTTTATAATTTTTTTGGTTGAGAATTCATCTTGTGGTTAAAAGTTTTATTATTTGGTTGAAAATTCAACAATTTTGTTAAAAAGTCATACTTTTTGTTAGCAAATAAAAAAATGTTGGTAAAAAGTTCATCCATTTTCTTAAGAATTAACTTAATTAAAATTTCATTCTTTGGTTGTTAATTCATCGCTTTAGTTCAGAAAACTTTTTTGGGTTGATAATTCAACTATTTGGTTGAAAATTCAGGTATTTTTTGAAATTTCGTCTTTTGTGGCAGAATATTAATATTCTTTGTGAACATTTTATCTTTTTGGTTGAAAATTCAATTATTTTGGTAGAGAATTCATATTTTGGGTTTAAAAATTCAACTTTTTTGTATAGATATTTCTTTTTTTTTTTGCTTTAAAATTCAAGAATTTTGTTGGAAATTCACTTTTTTGTTATACATTCATATTTTCAAGTTGGAAAGTGAAACGTTTTATAGAAAGTTCGTCCTTTCAGCTTGAAAAGTCAATATTTTGGATGTAGTTTTTTTTGCTTTATTAACTAGAAAATCTTTCTTGATATAAATGTCGTATTTTTTGGTTAAAAATTCAATTCCTTCTTAAGTGAGTTTATCTCTTTCTGATTTAAAATTAAAATATCCTTTGGTGGGAATATCAAGTGTTACACTTTGGATGAGAATTCTTTTTTTTTTAAGATTCATCTCTTTAGTTGAAATTGAACATTTTTAGTTCAAAATTGATCTTTTTGAGTTGAATACTTAAAAGAAAACTTTATAAAATTCAGAGAAAATGAAAAATTGGACAGAGAAAAATCTGGGAAAGTCAAGGAATTTCGTAATTGGAAGATTTTTAAATTCTTCCGTACTTAAAATACCTGAAATGATGAAATATAACCTGGAAAATAAGAAAACTAAGATTAGCAAAGTTCTCAATGTGATTGAAATCCTCCGCAATTTTGTCTGATTTTCGTATATCAATGTCTTCCTTTTTATTCTCATTTTATTAGAGAAACTGAATTAAATAAGAGGAAAGATTTTTCGAAAAAAATGGTACTACCTAAATTTAATTTCCGAGTCTTTAAGATTTTTTTCAAAGTTCCGAGGTCATTGGCAGGGTTGCGGAAAAAACAGAAAAAAGGAGTGAAGATGTAATAAGTGCGATAAGAGTGCGGTCATTGTCGCCTCGAAGCCTCGCGTATAAACATAAGTAGCGAAAAAAGAAAACTTTCAGCGACTGATGGTCTGGGGGAAAAAAATTAGGAGGGTACAAAAGCCTACGTTAAGGGAACTCGAGTGACTCGTGATAAGGATGCAAAGGCAGAGTTGTCGGAAACTGATTGAGATATTCTGATTCTCTTTATGAGTCAAGAGGAGGACCTGAAATATAAAAAGGGATCTGTCCATTTCCTTAACCCTTTGACCATGGTGACCGAAGAACTTCACTTTCAAAATTCTTTGACTTTTCTCTGATTTTTCCCTGAGCAATTTTTTAATTTTCTCTGACCATTAATATTCAAAGGCCAACATTTTAATCGTATAATATTTTCAACATATACTTTATTATAAAAGGAATAAAAATTTTTTTTCAGATTATCATTTCAAAACTTCAAATTTATTTATTTACTTCAGCCAAAAAAAGATAACTTTTCTAACATAAAAGATGAATTTTCAATCCAAAAGGATAAATTTTCAGTAAAACAGTTGAAGTTTCGACCAAAAGAAATGACTGTTTTAGAAAATAGTTGAATTTTCCACAAATTAAATTAATTTTCAACAAATCAGTTGATTTTTTAAACACAATTGGTGAATTTTTAGCCTACAGTGATGAATTTTCAAACAAATGGTTGAATTTTCAAACAAGAAAGATTAAATTTCAACCAAAAACAGTTGAATTTTCAAACAAATAATGGAATTTTTTAGAAAACAGTTGAATTTTGAACAAAAAAAGATGCATTTTTAATTCAAAAGGACGAATTTTCTGTCCAAACAGACGAGTGTTCAACAAAAGACTCGATTTTTCAATCAAAAAAGATTACTTTTTAACAAAGCAGTTTAATTTTTTATAAAATAATTAATTTTTCAATAAAATATTTGAATTTTTAACCAAATGATTGAATTTTCTACCTACAAAGATGCATTTTCAAAGAAAGAGTGTAATTTAGAAACCAAAAAAATTAAGCTTCTACCAAAGCATTTTCAACCAAATAGTTGAACTTTAAAGCAAGAAACGAATTTTGAAAAATTGTTAAATTTTTACCAAAGAATTTAATTTTCAACAAAAAAATTTTATTTTCAGCAAAATAGTTGAATTTTCAACTTATAAAGATGAATTCTAACAAAAATGTAATAGTTGATATTACAACAAAAAAAGATTCAATATATACTAAAATAGATGAATTTTAAAATAAAAGAAATGGATTTTCAACTAAAAAAGTTTCATTCTCAACTAACAAAATTTTTCAAAAGAAAATGGTTGCATTTTCAACCAAAAGAATGAACTTTTGAGAAAGCAGTTTAATTTTCAGCCAAGTAGTTGAATGTTTAACGTACAAACAAAAAATAATTAATTTTCCGCCACGAAGATTACTTTCTATCAAAAAGACGAATTTTCAACCAAATATATTTGAATTCTGAAATAGAAAAGATTATCTCAAATAATGTATCGTGAACCAAACAATTTTAAACTAAAAAAGAATAACTAAAAATATTAATTTTCAAAACAAAAAAAAATCAGCAAAATACTGAAATTTTGAACTATACAAATAAAATTTCAACACATGAAGATTTTTCAATCAAGAAAGAAAAAAGTTCATGGAAATTGTTGAATTTTGAAGCCAAAAGATTGTATTTCTGTAAAACAGTAGAATTTTTAACCCGAAAATATGAATTTTCAAACAAAAAATTCAGATTCAACCAAACAGTTGCATTTTTAACCAAAGAAAGAAGGAAATTTCCAATCAAGAAGATTATTTTTCTACCAAAAAAGTCGGATTTTCAAGTAAAAAAGGTTAAATTTTCAATAAAAAATGCAAATGTTACCTTTTGAGTTGTAACCATAATATTTCAATTTCAAACCAAAGAGATGAACTTTCAACCAGAAAAATAAGTTTTTAATATAGTTCAACTTTTACTCAAGCAGTTAAATTTTCAATTGAAAAAGATAAATTTTCAACCCAAAAAAGCAAATTTTCAACAGAAGAGATGAACTTTCAACTAAATTGACGAATCTTCAAGAAGAAAATGATTTTTAAACAAAATTGTTCAACCTTCAACAAAGTAGTTCATTTTTCAACCAAAAAAGAGAAATTTACAGCGATTAATGAAATAGGAGATATTTCAACAATATCAAAACAATTTTCATTAAAGTAGTTGAATCTTCAACGAAAGAAGATTAAATTTTAACGAAACAGTTGCATTTTAATCAAAAAAGTTGGAATTTCTACTAAAACAGATGAATTTTTATGCCAAAAAGACGAATTTTCAAAAAAATAGTTGATTTTTCAACACCAACAAAATTATTTTCAAAATCCTTCACTTTTCCCTGATTTTCCCTGACAAATAAAATTCTCTGACTTTTCCCTGACTTTTCCCTGACTTTTCCCTGACCTACGACCACCCTGTTTGACCTACCAGAATCCTCAGTTCCTGAGTTGAAAAGAATTTTAGTTACACCCAGTGTCTAGCATTAAGTTTGAAAGATAAATTGAAAATCATCTCATTAAAAATTATATAGACGAGGATATAGATTTGTTTTTGTTTCTTGAGGACGATTTTATTGGTGATCTCGTCGATTTATTAGAAATTCTTTTCAAGTCAATTACTGTACAATCTTGGGGACTTGAATGATGGTGGTAGTGAATTTGCTTAATGCATTTGTCAATGCGGAAAGTCTCTTTCTTTTTCTCTGTCAGTTTTTGTGAATTTACTGTAGAGCAAACATGACTTATGACCTCATTTGTCCCTGAAAAGGCTTCCCGTTCATAATTTCTTATTTTCTTCTTTGAAAGACGTTGCCGAATCTCGAGGATGGGGTTCTGACTTCCAGCAACCAAAACTGGTTTCATTACCCTGACTCTTTAGACTGGCAAATATTCGCTGACGTAATGCACAAGCTGTCACAGAAGTGAACCGAGGGGGCTCGTTTTTTTCTTCTCAATGACCTTATCTTACCCCCAGCATCACCAGAGGAGGCAAATGGAGCTTGAGTTTTGAGAAAAAGGAGATTGAGCAAATCTGGTAGCTCTAGTCGGCTTTTAACCAAGCAGATGTATTTGCAACTAAAATGATGAATCAGTAAAGAAAAGAATGCATTTTTAACCAAGCAGTTTAACTTTCAACCAAGTAGTTGAATTTTCAACAATCAAACAAAAATGAATTTTCCTCCAAAAAGATTACTTTTCCACCAAAAAAGACGAATTTTTATTAAAATAGTTACATTTTCAATCAAAATGATGAATCGTAAACCAAAAAAAAAAAAAATGAATTTTTAACAAAGTATTTCAACTTTGAACCAAGTAGTTGAATTTTCGACCAAACAAGATGACTTTACAAGCAAGAAGTTTAATTTTCTACCAAAAAAGACGAATTTTCAACAAATAACGATAAAGAAAAAAAATGTCATCCAAACTGTTGAACTTTCATGCCAAAAGACAAATTTTCTGTAAAACAGTAGAATATTTTTAAACCGAACATATATAATTTTAAAAAAAGTTCAGTTTCAAGCAAACAGTTGCATTTTTAATAAAAAAGAGGACATTTCGAACCAAGAAGATTATTTTTCTACCTAAAAAGATGGATTTTTAACTAGAAGAAAAGATACATTTTTAACAAAAAATTAAAATTTTAGATTTTCAGTAAAAAAAGCTTGATTGAAAACAAAACAACACCCGGTCCAGCTCTTTCCAGGCCCGTGAAACACCCCTAAGTGTAAAATTTCCTTGTATAAGCTCTCCGCAGCCCCAAAAATCACCCATAAGTGTCAAATTCCCTTGTCCAGCTCTCCAACATACGTATTCTGTATTGATAAAAAAATTCCAAGCAACCGTGCCGCCCCTAAAAATTTGCTGCCCTAAGCCATTACCTTTTTGGCATATGGTATAAATATGGAACTGCGTAAATAACATATTTTTATAGTGTATAAACTTTATAGATTAAATTAAATATTGAAAATCTAGTTTTACATTCTATCGAGTTTATGAAAAACATTTTTTCATAGCTAAGCCAACGTCCCAAATTTGTAAGCATTTTTAAAAATTTGACTTTTTATATTGTTAAGGGGATATGCAATGTTTATTTAAAGATGGTAGTTGAAAAAAATGTTTATTCTAGATTTAAATTTTGCGAGCAATATCTTTGAAGAGTTTTATGAGAGCCTTTTATTCTTGGGAAAAAGTTTATTGCCAGTCATTGGAGCAGGAGGACTATTTATTGCTCTAATTCCTGAAGGTACCCTGGCTCTTCATCTGGGTCCGAAAATAATCCAAGGCAGCTCCCCTTTTTCGAAGCATGAAAAAGTCAAGAATTTGCCTTTGGTCTTCTGTTTCCGGGGGCTCGTTTCGATAGTTTTAACATATGGTGACGACACCCAGGAAATTAGTCGGGATGTCAAAGTTAAGGAGATTTAGTATCTTCGCAGACCTGTTTTGTTTAGCGTTTCAAGAAAACACACTCAGCTGCCATGCATCTTTTTCAGAGAAATTATTATCTATACAGGGCTGCTAAGAGTATAGACTCAAATTTCTGATTTGAGATTGAAAATGATTAAATTTTGATTTCAAATGCCATGGTGTCTACTCACCTGGAAAACCTAGAAATGTCAGGGGATTTGTTGGTCAGGGAAAGTCAGGGCATTTTTTCATGCGTCCTTAAATTTGTTTAAAAAAATTGTAATATTGCATTAAGTAACGATATTTTTTCATTTTTAAAAACAAATGTATCATACTGAAATTATTATCTATTTTGTTTTAAAATTTTCAATGAACTTCCCCCTTTTCTAGTTTTTTTTTTGCTTAGATTCGAACTGAATTAATAGAATCCAATAAGAAAAGCCAACTGTTTTTCGTTTAAACTTAAATAACTTTGGTTTAAAAGTCTATTATTATAGTTTTGGTTCAGAATTGATTTCCTTTGCTGACAATTTTTTATATTTTATTGAAAATTTAAATATTTTGTCAAAAAGTCATATTTTTTGGTCGAAAGTTTAACTGTTTTGTTGGATATTTTCACTTTTGGAACAAAAATTCGTTCTTCTGGCTAACTTTAACTATGTGGTTGAAAGTGCAACACTTTTTGTTTGTAGTTTAATCATTTGTGTTTCAAAAATTCGACCATTTGGTTGAAAATTCATCTTTGTAGGCTGAAAATTCAAATATTTAGTTTAAAATTCAACTAT
Source organism: Andricus quercusramuli (assembly GCA_932178445.1). NCBI lineage: Eukaryota > Metazoa > Arthropoda > Insecta > Hymenoptera > Cynipidae > Andricus > Andricus quercusramuli. The sequence goes on from CAKNXH010002007.1 coordinate 143,463, forward strand.
TTCGTTCAAAATCATCACTTTTGTTTGAAAGTTGTATTACTTGGTGTTAAATGCAACGGTTTGGATGAAAATAATTTATCTATTTTTTTATCGTTTAACTACTCGGTTGAAAATTCATCCTTTTTGGTTTAAAATTAATCTATTTTGCTTGAAGATTCAACTATTTTCTTGAAAATTCATAGTTCTTGGTTGAAAATTCAACTATACTTGGTTGAATGTTGACCTATTTTGTTGAAAAATATTTTTTGTTGTTGAAAATTAATATCTTTGGTTGAAAATTTATCTACTTTGTTGAAAATTCGTATTTTTTGGTTGAATTCAACTGTTATTTATTTTAAATGAAAATTTGTGTGGTTTAAAATTTAACTATTTGTTTGAATGTTGAATTCCTTGGTTGACAATTCATTTCTTTTAAAGATTCATCACTTTTGTTAAAAATTGACCTCTTTGGTTGAAAATACAAATATTTTATTGAAAATTATTCTTTTTTAAACATTCATTTTCTTGGTCAACAATTCATCATTTCAATAAAATATTCATCTCTTTGGTTGAAGATTAATCTTTTTTGGTAGAAAATTCCACTACTATACTTAATCGTAAGTGGACTGCTTTCTTCATAATTCATTTTATTGGTTGAAGATTCATCATGTCAGTTAAAAATTCATCTCTTTAGTTGAAAAATTAACTCTTTTGTTGAAAATTCGTCCTTTTTGTTTGAACTCAACTAAAAACTTGACTATTCCAGTTTTGGTTGGAAATTAGTCTTTTTTAGTTGGAAATTAATGTATTTGTTGAAAAGTCGCCTCTATGGTATACAATTAATCTTCTTGGTTAAAAATTCATACTTGGTTGAAATTTGAACTACTTTATTAAAAAGTGAGTTTTTTTTTTATTGAAGATTCATCATTTCAGTTGAAAATGTATCTCGTTGGTTCAAAAATTAACTATTTCGTTGAAATAGTACATTGTGCGCCAAGGAACTTAAGTCGGTCATTATACGCCG
>CAKNXH010002007.1:149465-199349 GCA_932178445.1 Andricus quercusramuli
AGATCGATGGATTTTTTTTGGAATTTGAGTAGAGATCCTGCATACTGATAGCAAATGTTTTTATTTTTCTTATATTCATAGTTTGAAAACTAATAAATGACTGAGAAGGAAAGTGTATTAGCCCAAGATTTAAATATACTAGGAAAGTGTGTCAAATCTTCATAGAATTTTTGTCTGCACTTTATTATCAGCCGGACGCATTGTGATCGTTGATAAAATGTGAATTTATCTCTTCAAGTCCCTGAACGTTTGACACTAATCCGATGTTGTATGTAAAATTGTAAATAGAAAACGAGCAGAATAAGACAATAATACGTGTAAAAATTAAAATAAAGTAGAAAGTGAATAATTAATCTCCGGGTGTGATAAACTGATGCGCTTTATCGGGAGGAGTCGCGGGAATTTTAAGCTCCCGTTCATAGAATTTTTTTAACCCTGAAAGAAAATGAATGTCATATAAAATCAAAATAATAAATTTAGTTTGCTCTCATATAGATAAAGATTTTTTTTTAAATTCTAACTATCTAAAAAAGTGAATTTATTACATAATTTGAAATATAAAAATGAAATACGCTGCTAACTTTCAATTCGTTCACAATTGTTAATTTAATTTGAGATCATTATGGTGGCGAAATATTTCATTGTTCTTTCAAATACAGATCTTAAATTATCTACTTTGATAAGCGAATAAAACTTAATTTCATTGAATAAAAAATGATTAGCCTTTAGTTCTTTGATATGCCTCAGTCGATGAGAGGATAGATCAAGTTGATAAGTATGTGTATTTTGTTAGTTTATTTACTAATGACGGAAAGATTGATGGAGAGTTAGCCAGGCGTATAAATGAGGGTAGGAAGGTTATCGGCAGGGCGAGCAACAGGGTACGAGTCATTGTCAGAAGTAAAAATATAACAAATAAAGCTAAAATTGCGAGGCCTGGACCTACCAAGAGTAAATAATAAGACCTAATAAGAGTAAAATTAACGCGGTGGCATGCAATTACTGCGCAATGTGTGCGGTAAAACGCTAACGGACAATGTCTGTAATGAGAGAATACTTGAAGAGCGTGTTGTAGAGGAGACACTGTTCGACAAGTGTAATCTAATATGGCAGATATGAATGATTAAAAATGTTCGCAATTTGATAAAATTGATAATATTTCGGTTTTTTGGGTTCGCTGATTCCAAGTCTGATGTTGGATTTTTAAAATTCAAAATGGAGTAACTATGAACAATTCGATCAAGTTCTAAACTTTTTTGATAATTTTGGTCCGCCATATTGGGTCTGGGATTTTGAATGATTAAAATCAAGCATCAGATTTCGATTCAGCGACCCCAAAAACCGAATTATCGCCAATTTGAGCAATATCCGAACATTTTCAAAAATTCATGTGCTCAATATTTGATCCGCCATTTTGAATTTTGAAAATCCAACACAAGATTTCGAGTCAGCGACCCCACAAACCTAAGTATCACCAATTTTATCCAGATCCAAACATTTTTACCATTTTATGTCTGCCATATTGGATCCGCAATTTTGAATTTTGAAAATCTAACTTGAGATTTGGATTCAGCGCAACCCCAAAAACGTTGACCCTGTAAATATCACGTGATTCTGAAGTTTTTTTTCTTGAAAACATTTTTGGCACGATATGTTCTTTGTCGCCTGACTGTGAAAGGGTTAAATGTTTTTGGTTAAAATTTGAAATATCTTTTGGTTAAAAACTCATTTATGAGATTGAAAATTCTGCTATCTTTTTGAAAAATTCATCTCTTCGGTTGAAAATGTAATGGTATTGTTGAAAATGTATCTATTTTGTTGAAAATGCATTCCGGTGATTAAAATTATTTGGTTTAAAATTATTTTTTTCGGCTGAGAATTAATTTGTTCAACCTAAAATTGAAATATTCAATTTGTGGCGAAAATTCGTTTTTTTTGTTGAAAAATATTTTTTTTGTTAAAGAAAATTTTACTATTCTATTTTTGGTTGAAAATTTATCTTTTTTAGATGAAAATTCCACTGTATGGTTGAAAATTCATGTATTTTGTTGAAAATTCATTCTTTTCGGTAGAAAAATAATCTCTTTGGTTGAAAATTCATCTTTTTGCTTGAAAATTTAACCGTTTTTTTGTCTTCTTCATTCCCTCTCATCACTGAAAAATCTTTCTTAGTTGAAAACTCGTCCTTTTCGGTTAAATTCAACTGTTTTTTATTGAAAATTAAAATCTCTTTTGGTTAAAAATTCATTTATTAGGTTGACAATTGAACTATTTTGTTCAGAATTCATCTCTTTGTTTAAAAATATAACTGTTCTGTTGAAAATTTATCCATTTTGTTGAAAATTCATTTAGTTGGTTGAAATTATATTTTGTTTAAAATAAGTTGCTTTTTCGGCTGAGAATTAACTTGTTCAACTGAAAATTTAAATATTCCATTTTTTATGAAAAAGTGATCTTTGATTGAAACTTGATGTATTTTGTTAAACATTTATTTTTTTTTGTTAAATATTCATAATTTTAATTAAAAGTTATTAATTTGTTGAAAATTCGTTTTTTATTAAGTCTATTTTTTAAACTGAAAATTTAGCTATTCAATTTCTGGATTGAAATTTATCTTTTTTCTTTGAAATTTTATGTATTTTGTTGAAAATTCTCATTTTTTTAATAGTTAATTCATCTTTTTCGTTGAAAATTCAACTATTCCAGTTAAAGATTCATCATTTTATTTGAAACATTATCATTTTAGTTTAAAATTCAACTATTCCAGTTAAAGATTAATCATTTTCTTTGAAATTTTCTTTTTTTTTAGTTCAAAATTCAACTATTCCAGTTAAAGATTCATATTTTTAGTTAAAAATTCATCACCTTATTTAAAAATTCATCTATCTTGTTGAAAGTGCAATATTTTTTGCTTGAAATGTTAGGAATTTAAATCTTTTTAAATTTAATTTATTATAGTATTCACATTAATTTTACGTAAAAGAATATATTTCTCTATTTTCGTGAAAAATCTTCTTATTTTCCCAGTTTTTACAGGATTTCTACTTACATGGAAAATATCTTTTATTCAAAATATTAATATGTTAAACAGGTATTCACTGAATATTAAGTATATGAAGACAAAAAATAATATTCTTTTTGATTTATTATTCCAATTCTTGGACTTTATAAACAAATTCAAGGAATGATTCTTATGCTTTTAGTACTATTTATTTATTTAATTATTCATCGGTGATAAGATATTCAAAAATAACTTGTAATATAATTCATTCGTTCATTTGATTTATAAAACTACCTGAATTAAACATATTGAACAAATATTTAATTTTACATATGAATAGTACTATTTTCACAATTTTAGATATTTACAAGGACTAAAAAGCCCTATTATTTACAATAAATTCGCAAAATTGTATATAGGTATATATTCCGATCCGATTGTTAAAAAAAGAATGCAAAATACACTGGAACTTGGAATTAAGGTGCCCGGGTTTACGGCGTTCATGGAACTGATAGCACCGGAATTTGGTGATGCGGGGAGCGTTAGTTGGATCAGGTTACGTCATGCGTCCAAATTCTACAGAAAGGATATATGCGGCTCTGCCTGTTTACGTTTGGAGTATCTGAATTTACGGTGAAGGCTACTGCAAGCAACGCTCGAAATCGTGCATAATTCCAAGTTCCAGTGTACTTGAATGGCTTCGTACTATGAAAAATTATATCTGGAGAAAACCTGGGATTGTCAAGGAATTTTTTTTTCCAGGATCTGAATAGACACCCTGATATTGTAATTGTTTAAGCATTAGAACTTATAAGGAAAGTGCCTGATTAATTAAAAATAAGTATTTTTGACAAATTTAGTCCTTTTTGGTGTAATACAACTTAGTACTTAAAATATGGAAATATCCAATAATCGCGCACATAGCGCGCGTGTTTATTGGCTAGTAGGAATAAAAAGCCTCAGAGTTTGGTCCCTATTTATTTCCATTCACTTTAAAAAAAATGTAATCTCTAGAACATTGTGTCGAATGCAGTTTTATTATCTTCTGGCATCTCGTTTGCATCATGACCGAAATCCATGTGCTACTTGACACGACAATTGTCCTCGCTAATAATTCATGCGAGATTATAAATTGTCTTTTTAGTGACATATTCTCGTTTCTTCGAATAACGAATTGCTCCTCTTCTTTTCTTGATCTCTAAACTGGATAATTTGACGAACTTTAGAAATAAAGTCTACGATTTTAATCAACTAATTTGACAAAATTTAAAAACGCATGCAGGGTGGCCGCTGGAAATACAATTTAAAATAAGTTTGATTTGAACTATTTTTTTGTTAAGTTCATTTTTTAACTTAGCAGAAGACTTAAACAATTGAAAATTAAAAGCGTTTAAAATTGAAATTTGTTGATAAAAAAAGTTTTCAGTTCATCAGCTGTAACTATAAATAAATTAATGACTTTTAAAACCGAACTGTGGTTCCATTATTAAAAATTGAACAATAATCGATTTATAAGATGGTTTTGAATCGGTTCAAAATCAATCAATTTACCATTTTTATATTAAAAATTTAATAGTTAAAACAATAAGAGCAGTTTAATTGAATCTTCAAAAAAAAAAAAAATGAATTTTAAACAAAGTAGTTGAGCGTTCAACCAAGTAGTTAATTTAAAAAAAAAAAAGAGAAATTCCTAATAAAGAAATGTAATAGTTGATATTTTAACGGAAAAAGATTTTATTTTTAAATAAAAAAGAGTTGAATTGTACCAAAAGGACAAATTCTCAAAAAAATAATTGAATCCTCATGCAAGGTAGATTAATTTTTAACCAAACAGTTGCATTTTCAACAAAACAAAAAAAATCTCTACTAAAACAGGTGAATTTTCAAAACAAAAAGACGAATTTTCAAAACAAAAAGACGATTTTTGAAACAAATGAGTGAATTGTACCAAATAGTGATATGAATCAAATAGTTGAATTTTCAACTTGAAAAAAAATAATTTTCAACTGAAACTGGAATAGTTAAATTTGGAGATAAAAAAAAATAATTTTGAAAAAAAAATGTCAACTAGTTACATTTTTATACAAAAAGATGAAACTTCCAATAAAGTAGATCCATTTTTAAACGAAGAAGATGAATTTTCAAATAAATATTTGACTTCACAACCAAGAAAAATTTCAGTTGAATTTTTAACACTATCATACGAATTTTCATTTCTACAAAAGTAGATAGTTGAATTTTTAACTCGAATACGATTTTATTTTTCGGGATTTTCAGTCGTTCCACTAAATTTAGACTTTGAACCTTACAACTTTAATTGTTCCATTTATAAACATGTTCAATTTCTAAGAGAAAGCGTTGAATTTTGATGTATTGATAACAATTGAACAACTATTTATTTTAAACGACTTGAAATTGAAATAATTTAACTTCTATCTTAAAAAATGACATAGTTTTAAACATTTACCAATTTATTGATTGATTCTTTAATTCAGAGCATTGAAAATGATAGCGTGGATTAAAATTTTTAGACCATAAACCTTAGAACTGAAGGGTAGAAATGCAAAAGGAGTCAAGCGCCATTTTTCACTTTTTTCAGGCGAGACTAAAAACATGTTGTAAATTCAGCGGGACTATTTAAGAAAAAAATAAGAAAGTTCTTTCGAGATACTTTCATGCTCTATCGAACTAAAAAAAATTTGCTCACAAAAAGCTACTCGGTTTCGAGAAATTGAATGAAACAGGTCACGTTTCGAGGTTAGATTTTGGGTCCGTATCGAGTTTTAACATCTTTCAACATTAATTGTGGAGTCAATTTGCAGTTTAAGAAAAAACTAAAAATTTGAATTCTAGCTATTGAATGGACGAATTGATTTCCAAAAAATTTGTTTAAAAAAAATCATGCAGTTTCGCGAAATTTGAAAATCCAATTATGACTTCGAAATGGTGTAAAACTGACATTTCAACTTCAAAATAATGACGATAGTAGTAATAATTTGGCATATTTCCAAAAAATTAGGGATTAGGTTTCAGGTTATTCAGTGCTGAACGGAAGGGACCCAATAGTAATTAAAAATGATTAGCCAGTGTCGAGAAAAATGAAATTTGATTTTTTACTCTGTTGTTAGAAAAGCATCTCGGACTGTGAACACAAGAACACAAATTTTGAAAAATGATCCCCCAAAAAAATCCTTTGGCAGGCATGTGTAATAGAATTTATCTGATTTTTTGAGCTAATAAACCCGATTTCGAAAATTTGGCGCTTGACTCCTTTTGCATTTCTACCCTTCAACTGTTCATTTTATAGTAGTTTAAAATGAAAATTTTTGCAGATTAACGGCATATAATTTTAAAATTTTCAGTGGAAAAGTGTTAAAAGCTTTTATTTTATACGTGTAACTTATTGAGCATTTGAATTTTAAAAAATTGTAAGCTTCAGCTATAAAAGTTTAAAGTCAAGCGTTCCATTTTGAGAATTTTTTTCTGTGTTAAAACGGCGACCCTGCGCATGTAATAAAAAGGGTATTACATATTTTACAAAATGAAAGTTTTTTTTAAAAAGAAATTTGGATATTTGGGTTTGAAGAAGTTTTTGAAGTTTGAAAGCTCGACAAATTTCTCTTTTATAGCTTGGGCATGTTATGTTTAACGACTTGACTAAAATAGTACCAATCTAATAAACTCTTTCGAGAAGTAATTCGTCTCAAATTAACTAGGTGAAGTAATGAAATACACGAAATTGCATCTGGAAATAGACTTTCCTGGAATGTAGGAGGTTTACAATCATTTATAAACAAAATTTAATATATTTTCTCTTATGGGATTTTAACTTTAATTATATTTTGCGAAGAAAAGCCTGAGGCGGAAATAAAACACTTTGTTCTAAAATTTTGAGGTAAGGGATGAAATTTGCCGATTAAAAAAAAAATTAAGTCTTTATTTCTCTTAACATAAGGTTGTGAAGTTTCATGACACTAAAATATTCAAAAAATGCTATTAGGTATTAAATTTAAATTTAATTCTGTATGAATATATATATATATATATATATATATATTAATATTAATATAAATATAAATATTGAATCCTTTATCAACATGAGGCCATTAACGGTCCTAAAATGTAGTTTTCTAAGCTGATATTTTAATAGTATTAAAATTAATTCAAAATTCCTATTTATTGATCAATAATTTAATAATTTTGTACAAAAGTAATCTTTTTTGTTGAAAGTTCAACTGTTTTATTGAAAATTAACTTTTTTTGTGTGGAAAATCATATCTTTTGGTAGAAATTTTATCTTTTCTGGTTTAAAATGCAACTACTTGGTTAAAAGTTGAACTAATTTGTTGAAAATTCATTTTTGTGGTGGAGGATTCATCACTTTTTTTTTACTGAAAATTTGATTATACTTGTAGAAGTTTCATCAAATCAGTTAAAACTACCTTTTTGGTTAAAAATGTAAATGTTTATTGTTGGAAATTCATTTTTTTGTTGAAAATTCATTTTTCACTGAAAATTTAAATCTTCCAGTTAAAAATTCATCATATAATTTGAAAACTTATCTCTTCGGTTGAAAATGTATCTTTTTTGATAAAAATTGGTCTTTTTCGGTATAAAATGAATCTTCTTGGTAGAAAATTAATTTATCTGGTTAAAAAATCTACTACAAGCTTAAAAATTAATATTTGTGGTAAAAAATTATATTTTCGGGAAGAAAATTCTGTTTTTTATAAAATTCGCCTTTTTGGCTAGAAAATTCAACTATGCTTTCTTAATTTGTCTTTTTGGTTCAAAAATGTATCTCTTTTGGCAGAAATTTAATCTTTTTTGCTTGAAAGTGCAAGTGTTTGGTTCCTTCTCAATTTAAATGAGTAAATTTGTTCACTAATATCAATTAGTGACTGAATTCTAGCTATGAATCAGCTATTTTTTTACTGAATTATTTTTTTTGGTTGACAGATCAACCATTTGGTTGAAAATTCTTCTTTTTGGTTTGAAAATTCATCTCTTCTAGCAGAAATTTAATTTTGTTTTTTAGTTGAAAATGTAACTATTTGGGTCTCTATAAATTTGAAACAATAACATTTTTTACTAATATAAATTAGTGATTGAATTCTAACTATCAATCAATTATTTTTTAATGATAAATCAGCAAAACATACTAATTTATCAGTGAAAATGATTGATAGCTAGAATTCAGTTACTGATTAAAATTGGTAAACTTTAACTGATTCAAATCTATTACACTCAGATTTTAAAAGTAATCGGGTTTGGTTGAGGATTGAAATGTTTTTTATTTATAATAAAAATATATTGTTTAAGTGTCAACTATTACATTTATTGTTGAGAATTCGTATTTCTTGGTTTAAAATTCAACTACTTAGCTAAAAGATGAAAGTTTGTTCAAAATACAATTTGTTTTGTTGAAGATTCATAATTTTAGTTGAAAGTTCATCTCTTCAGTTAAAAATGTAACTGTTTTATTAAACCTTCAACTATTTTGTTGAAAGGTCGTATTTTTTGGTAGAAAATTAATCTTCTTGCTTGAAAATTGATCTTTTGGGTTGTCAATTCAACTATTTCTTTAAAAATTCATCAATTTTGTTGAAAATGCAGTATTTTTACTTGAAAACATTGCCTCTCTTAACAGCATTGTTTTAGTAGAGTAGATTTTGATTGCAAAGTAAAATTTTAGATTTTTTAGGGGATCCTATTTTAGTTTATTAATTTAAAAATATAAAATATTCAACCACATATTTTAAATAAAACGAAATTCTCCGAGGGGTAAAATTCTAATTTTTGTTATCAATTCTTATTTTATCTGTCCAATATTTTAAAAGTCAAGAGCAAGGAAAGGGAGGGCAATGCAGTTTGTAACTTCCTGAACGCCTCGACCGATAGCTGATAAAACGATGATGAACTCTTCTCAGCTTCAGTGGTGCAAACGCGTTCGTCCTATTAGTACGCGTTGCGTTCCCATCATATTCTGAACTCGATTTATTATTTAAATCAATTCGAATATTTATGTATTAAAACTTTTTAAAATATCTACAATTTTTTAAACATTTTAAATACTTAAAATCTGTACTTGTTTAAATACTCAGAATGCATTGCATGATATTTATTCCATTTAATACAAATTCAGACCTGAGATTGTCGAAAAAATAGTGGGTTATCAATAATAATATGTAGTATTTAAAAAAGACACTTCAAAAATAAATTAAGTAACCTAAAGAAAATGATTTTCCTATCATTTTTTTCGTTATTTCAGGAAATTCATTATATAGAATACGATTCATAACCAGTTATAACCAATTTCATATGGAAATACACAAAAATAGCGATTCTCACAAATAAACTTTACACAGAAAAAATCTGAATTCCGTTTATATCTTTAAAATTGATTGAAATTTCATTAAAATACCTTGATACCTTTGGAAATATTTATAAATCCATTAAAATCTTGGAAATCTGTTGAAATCCGTAGAATGCCCTTGAAATCTTTTAGCCCCTTTTGCATTCCATGACATCTTTGAAATAGTTAGAGATCTGTAGAAATCATTTCACACCCATTGAAAATGAAATTCCCTGAAGTTCTCTAGAAATCCCTCGAAGTTGGTACAACCCCTTAAAATATTTGAAATACTTGGAGGTCCTATAAACTCCCTTAAATCTTGTGAAATTCTTTGAAATCCTTTGAAATATTTGAAAATTCTACAAAATTCTTTGACATTCCATAGCATTTTTTAAATCTCTTGAAACTCTTTGAAATCTTTTAAAACAGCTTAAAATTCTTTCATTATAAAAAAAAATAAACTTATTCATTGAAGTACTCTAAAAAATATCGGTTTATATCCTTACAAATCTTTTAAATCTTTTGAAATCTTTGAAATTTTTGGAGATTCAATTAAATTTTTTAAATCTTGTAAATTTCTTAAAACACCTTAAAATCCCTTGAAATGTACGGAATCGAAAGGAATTGCTTGAAATGTTATTTCATTTAATTTGTTTTTAAAAATTCTCCAGAATTCTCTTAAAATCGAGCTCAAAATTTTTGGAAATCCTACGAAATTCTTTTAAGTTACTTAAAATTTTTGAAATCTCTAGAAATTCTTTAAAATCTTTTTAAATCCCAAATTTGAGATGTCTGCAGGCCCTATAAAATTCCTTAAATCTCGTGAAATTCTTTGAAATCTCTTCAAGTATTTGGAAATTCTATAAAATTCTTTTGTATTCCTTTACATTTATGAAATCACTTAAAATTCTTAGGAATATTTTAAAATAGCTAAAAATCTTTAAAATTCTTTGAAATTGGTAAGTTCCTTCATATCTCTTAAAATTGTGTCAATGCACAGAAATCTCTTGTAACAAAATTTATTTTATTCTCTATAAAATTCTCAAGAAACTTGTTCAAGTCGATTAAAATCCATTGAAATCTTTGGAAATCGTAAAAATACATCAAAATAAGTAAAAATCATTTTACATTCTTCCACTATAAATTAAACTAAACTCATTCATTGAAGTAATAAATTGAAGTAATAAAAATAAAATCCTTTATATTTGGAAACATTTCTTGAAATACCTTAACATTCAATGGATCTGCTAAATTCTTTGAAATTTCTTGAAGTATTTGGAAACTCTTCAAAACTCTTTAGTATTTCTTGACATTTTTTAAATATCTTAAAATCATTCAAATCCATAGAAATCCTTGTAATAAAATTTATTGTATTCCTTAAATTTCTCAAGGAATTTGTTCAAGTCCCTTAAAATCGAGCTCAAAATCTTTGGAAGTCCTACAAAATTCTTTGAAATCACTTAAAATTTTTTAATTCTCTTGAAATTCTTTAAAATCTTTTAAAATACCGAAAATCCTTTGAGATGACTGGTGATTCTATAAAATACCTCAAATCTTGTGAAATTCTTGGAAATTTCTTGAAATCTTTCGAAATGCTAAACAAATTTTTTTACCTTCCTTGAAAATTTTGAAATCTCTTTAAATTCTTAAGAATCTGTTAAATATAGTTTTAAATCCCGTAAATCCTATAAAATAATTGGAGATTCTAAAAAATCCCCTAAATCTTGTGAAATTCTTTGAAATGCTTTGAAAATTTTTGAAATCTTTTGAAATTCTTTGGAATCTGTTACAATAGCTTCACATCTTTAACATTCAGTAAATCCTTTGAAATAATTGGAGATCCTATAAAATCCAATAAATTCTTATGTGTCTTTAGTATCTGAAAAAAGCTTACTAATTTGACATCGCAAAAATGTTTCCCTTGAAATTTGGGGAGTGAATATCAAAATTGACAAATATTTTATCTAACACAAAGGGTATTTTTATAATGATATAGATCAGAATTCTGATTTGAAAAAGTGCAAAACTGGAAGAGGATAAAATCCAAGTGCCAATAAAGAGTGAAGGACTTTCTTTATTTTTGTCGACAATGTTCTCAAAAGTGGGTGAAGAAGAGATTGAAAATTTGAGTGAAACGAGAAAAAGTGATGTTTTCCTAGGTGATATACCAGGGATTATTGAGAAAGGCAAGGGATTTTGGTTATCGAAATGAGAGAATTCATTTTAAAAAGCCACTTTCGGTGTGATCACTGAAAACCAGATTTTGTTCAAGAGTATTTTTTGTGAGAAGATGGCTCTAAAATTATGAGAGAAAGTGTTCGATGTACGTTTTTTTATGGACACTTTTGCGATGACACTCACTGCAGATTGTCTGAATTTTGCTCTTCTGAACATCTGCTCCCGAGTTTTTCATTTCGGCCTAGGCCTTGGTGCTCAATATTACAAGGTAATCAAATTTTCCGGAAATGATCTCAGAAAATGATCGTACAAAATATTGGAAAATAAAATAAAGTTAAAAAATAAACTTTTTCTTTAAAGGAATAATATAATTTAATTCGAAGAAAAGTTTCTTTTATAATAATTCTTGGAAGAATTTAATATTTAGTCAAGATAATACAGTTTCACAGAAAGTAAAAGAGTTCCATGACCCGTTGTCATGGACGATACTGATAAGTCTGTAAAAAAATCCCAGTGACCGGATATTATTATCACATTGCATCTAATATTCAAATGTCAGACCCACACAGACTGCACTAGTGCATTTAATTCTAATCACGGAAAATATTTATTACTAAAAAATTCTAAAGTTTAATTGAACTGAATAAAATTTATTTAGTTTAGAATTTTTTTCTCAGTCTGTTATTTATTTAGATTTTAAAAATTGTTTAAAATTTTTTATTGAGTGACGATTATAATTGAATATTGTAGATTTTTATTGACGTAGTAAAATACAGTTTCGAAAAATTTGCTTAATTATGCAAAAATTTATGTTTACAGGCTCAACTGGACGCTCATCTAAAACTTCACAACGAAAAATGGACGACCGAAGATGCCAGGAAGTGCAAGCTTTGCCACAAACAGTTTACACAGCCGGCTTTGTACAGACAACACATTCGAGAACACTACAGGGTAAGATTATTTTCAAAAATTCTTTCCTGGAAATATTTTTGCATAATTCTCTGTGTATTATATTTGTGTCTGGTAAAGTTAAATTTGAACATTTTGTGAATTTTGTGTAGCAATGAAAAAGAGGCAAGAAATTGCAATAACGATTATTAATTTATCAGACATAAATCTTCTCATGTTTAAAAAAGTTTGATAAGTTTTATGACAAGACAAATGTTTAAGACTTCAAAAACTCTATTTAGTAATCGCAGTAGTCTAGGGCGCCCGAAAAACTTCATCTTCAAAATTCCCTGATTTTTCCGTCATCAATTCTTTATTTTTCCGGACAATTCATATTCAAAACTAGCATATTAATATTTTAACATTTTTAACATAGAATATATTAAAAAATCGAATAAAACAAATAAAATTTCTAATTTATTTATTTCAACCAAAAAGGATGACTTTTCTACCATAAAAGATGAATTTTCAATCCAAAAGCACGAATATACTGTCCAAATAGATAAATGTTGCACAAAACAGTTACATTTTTGACAAAAAAACAACTTTTTAACACAATGCTTGAATGTTTAACAAAATAATTGAATGTTCAACAAAGTAGTTTAATTTTTAACCAAATGGTCAAATTTTCAAACAAAAAAGATTAGACTTCAAGCAAAACTTTTCAATAAAATGTTCAACCTAATAGTTTAATTTTCCAACCAAAAAAGTAAATTTTTAATCAAACAGTTGCATTTACAACCAAATAGTTGAACTTTTCAACAAAAAGATAAATTCTCAACCAAAAATGTATTAGTTTATATGTTAACAAATAAAAAAATGATTTGTCAACAACATAATAAAATTTTAAACCAAAGAGATGAATGTTCAACAAAAATAATGAATTTTCACAACAAAAAGATGAATTTTCAACAAATAAAGATTTTTCAGTCAAGAAAAAAAAACAATTCATCTAAATTGTTGAACTTTCAAGTCTAAAGACGAATTTTTTTCAAACATTGTTTAACTTTCAATCCGAAAATACAAGTTTTCAACAACAAAATTAATTTTAATGGAAAGTAAATGAATCTTCAACAACAACAATATGATTTTTTTAACAAAGTAGTTCAACCAGAGAGTTCAATTTTAATGTTTTTAAGGTTCTCTGGTTCAACCTTCGACCAAGCAGTTCAATTTTTAACCAAACAAATTTTAATAAAAATTTTTTTTTTTAAACTCACGGAAAAAATACGACTTTTCAACAAAATAGTTGAATCCTCATCAAAATACGATTAAGTTTTAACCAAGCATTTGCATGTTTAACCAAAAAATTACATTTCTACCAAAACAGATGAATTTTCAAAACAAAAAGATGAATTTTGAACCAAGTACATAAATTTTCAACCAAATAGTTGATTTTTCAACTTAATGAAGATCTGTTTTCAACCAAAAACAGAATAGTTAAATTTTAAGTTAATAAAATTAATTTTCATCCAAAAAAATATAAATTTTGAGCAAATAATATAATAGTAGATATTTCAACAAAATGCATTTTGATACAAAAAGATGAAACATCTACTAAAACAAAACGAATTTTCAACAACAACAAAAGTTGAATTTTCAACCAAGAAAGTTTTTTTTTTAATTTTTAACACAATATTATAAATTTGGTAATAAAAAGTTAATTTTCTACCGAAAAAGTTGAATTGTCACCCCAAACAGACGAATTTTTAACAAAACTTTCAAGCAATTTTCAACAAAAAAAAATGACTTTAACAAAATTGTTGAATTTTCAACCAAAGAATACAATTTTTAACTGAAAATATAATGGTCAAGAGGAAGCAACTAATTTTTCCCTGACTTAATTTTTCATTTTCCTTGACCATTAATATTCAATAACCAGAATCTTAATCTTGTTACATTTTAATATAGAATCTTTCATAAAAGGAATGTCAGATTAAAATTTAAAATTATCCTTGGCATTTATTTAGAGTGCCTCTCATGGAAATTCCCTGACATTTGCAAGATTTTCTTTTTAAATCTTTGACTTCCCTGATTTCCAGGTTTTCCCTGGCCCACGGCCGCCCTGACAGTCTCTAATATTTGTTACTGATTCTTTTAACTAGGGGATGTTTTTCTGTATTCAAGAGTTGCTCACTATTTCACTAAAAACTTAGTTATAAACTGAAGTTTGAAAAATTTGAATGATTTTTCTATCCTCTGAATTTAATTAGTTGCAGACGAAGCTGGTGAAGCAGACGAAGAGGGGGGCAAGGCACAAGACAATGTACAAGTGCAAAATATGTCTCAAGTCTTTCCAAAAACCGAGCCAGCTGATGAGACACATCAGAGTCCACACAGGAGAAAAACCATTCAAGGTAAATTCTATATCCTGGCATAATATTAATTCTTTCTCATTTTCGAGTCTGTATTAATTTTGTATTTTTTACTTTCTCAGTGTACGGTTTGCAGCAGAAGATTCACACAAAAAGGCTCACTTCAAATTCACATGTCGCAACACGATGGACTCAGGCCACATGCTTGTAATCTTTGCAGTGCGAGATTCAGCCAAAAAGGTAGGTTACTCAAAAATTATGTAGAATTTAATTTAGTATCAAGCATTTCATTTAAACAAAAATAATGTTGGAATAACTTTAAGGATATAAGGGCCTTTGGTCCTGGAAATATAAAATATCTATTGCCCAAGTCAACCCGAAGGTTGGTGCGAAAGCACATGCTCTTCAGGATTGTAAAATAAACAACCATAAATATAAGGTGAAGATTAGGGTGCTCCTTATTTTTCAAAACCATATTTTTTTTGTTCTCAACCCCTAGTTTTGCTCGAATGCCTGAAAAAATAATCTAAAAATTTGAGCGATGTCGGTTTATATCAACTCGTGACCCAAAGACCATGAAATTTCCCATTGCAGGCTGCAGATTCACAACACAATTGACACTATTTACACTTTTTTTTAGCGATTACACTATTTTGCTATTGTTTCGAAAAAATGTACACTAAAGACACTATTTTCTCACAATTGTCCGCTAATGACACTATTTCTTTAAAATGTACCATTCTTTCTTGATTTTATTTAGGGGTTATCCAAAAATAACGTTAGATGATTGGCGGGGTGGGGGGGGGGGGGATTACTGATGAATTCTCCACAAAAAATATAAAAGTTGATATTTTAACCAAGGAAAGCTTTTTTTAAAATAAAAAATAGTTGAATCAAAAAGGACGAATTTCCAACAAAGTAGTTGAATCCACAACGAAAACAGATTAATTTTCAATCGCTTACATTTTTAACCAAAAAGATCAGCTTTCTACAAAACAGTTGAATGTTCAACCAAATATATAGTCAGATTTGCGACCAAAAAGATTTAAGATTCATCTTTATGGTTTAAAATTTAACTATTTTGTTAAAAACTTGTTTTTTTTTTTGTCATTGAAGATTAATATTTTTGAATTCCATTCTTTGTTGAAAATTGTACTAATTGGCGTAAAGGTCATGTTTACGCATTTGTTTGAAAGTTCGTCTTTTTTAGTTGAAAATTAATCTTTTTAGTTGAAAACCCATTTATTTTCTTGAGAATTCGTATTTTTTGGTTGAAAATTCATCTGTGTAGTTGATAAATAATTTATTTGGTTAAAAAATCGTTATGTTTAGTCAAATTCAACTGTTTTTTATTTAAAATCATCATCTTTTTAGTTTAAAATTCAACGCTTGGTGAAAAATTCATATATTTTGTTCAAAATTAGTTTTTTAAGTTGAATTGAATTGTTTTCAGTTTTAAATTACCATCTTTTTTGGTTAAATATGCAACTACTTGGTTGAAAGTTAAATACTTTGTTACGAATGATTTTTTTGTTTGTTAAATATTCATCTTTGTTGATGAAATTTTAACTTTTTGGTGAACATTTGTTTTTCTGTCGTTGAAACTTAATATTTTTAAAGTGAAAATGTAACGTTCATTTTTTGTTTAAAATTGATCTTTTTGGTTAAAAATTCAACTACTTAATTGAAAGTTGAACTACTTTGTTACGATTTTTTTTTGTCAAAGATTAATCTTTATTGTTGAAAATGTAACTATTTTGTTGAACACTGTAGCTCTGTCTTTTTCTGTTGAAAATTGATCTTTTTTAGCTGAAAATTTAACTATTTGGTTGACAGGTCGTGTTCCTGTATTTTATTGAAAAATCGTATTATTTTATTAAAAAATCGTTTTTGGTTAAATTTAACTATTTTTTATTAAAAATTAACATATTTTTTTGTTTAAAAATTCAACTACTTGGTTGAAAGTTTAATATTATTTCTCACAAATTATTTTTTATTTGTTAAAGATTCATGTTTATTGTAGAAAATTCAAATAATTTGTTGAACATTTGATTTTTTGTCGTTTAAAATTAATACTTTTTAACTGAAAATGTAGCTGTTCCATTTTTTTATTAAAAATTGATCTTTTTTAGTTGAAAATTCATCTTTCTGGCTGAAAATTTGTTTTTTGAGGATGTAATTAATGGGAACATTAATAAACAAAAAGGTGCAGTTGAAACCCAACTTTGTTGAAAAATTGATAATGAAATACTGTTTTCCTGCTTTTCTTCATTTAGTTATGTATTTAAACAGAACGTATTGTATAAACAATTTAGAAATTATTGAAATAAATAATAAAATTGTTCACTTTCATTGTAAGAGTCATAACAATGATAACATATATATGTTTTATGATTTGTGCAAGAAATAAATTGTTTGAAAAAATTAAAATGCTTTAAACCATTAAAAATTATTTCAAAAATGAGTGTAAATCAAAAACTTATCCAGTCATAATTATTTTTTCAAAAAAGTTTTGTTAATGTGATCGTTGGCCTTAACATTACGTGAAACTCCCAACTAGCTCTTATGGGGGATTCTTTAGGGCCCCATAATAGGGTCTTAAAATTTTATAATACAAATTATGGCCGATTCTGATTCCCAAAAGTATTCTGAATAGGATCATGTATTAAAAGTACTTCATATTCTTTGGGGCACTAGTTAATATTAACCTATTTCTTTCATATTTGAAGATCTTTTTCTTGGGCATTTAAACAAAACTAGGGGACAAGAACAAAAAGTTTCAAATTCTGTTTCACAATTAAATGAGGGCCACCCTAGACTGAAGATATAATAAATTAGTTAAGTTGAAATTGAAATTAAATTAGTTAAATTAAAGTATGATAATTCTTTAAATTTTAATTCATTTCATTTCATTTAGTAACTTTTAAAACACTTTGAAAATCCAAAAGCTTCACAATTGAGAAGATTGAATTCAGAAGTTCCATGTCTTTGTTATTTGAAAATTTAAATAACATAGGAAAGTAATCCACCCAGTCTTTAGAATTACCAGAAACTTCATCTTCAAGTTTGTGTATTCGGCCCGAATTTTCTAGTTTGCTCCCTTCCGCAATTAAATTTTGTTTTTCTTTCTAGGAAACTTAAACGCCCACATCCACAGGGTGCACAATCTACCGGATGAGGGTCAGATATATGCATGCACTTACTGCTGTTGTGCATTTAAAAAACTGGGCAGTTTGAATGCACATTTGAAGAGAAGACACGCACTTCCCATTGAGGTAAAATCTATGCAAAAATTCTTTTTGATAATTTTATTTTTTATTTTTTACCTGAATATGAGTGAATATTTTAACGAATGGGAAAAATCAGGAAATTGCTTTAAAAAAATTTTAATTTATAAGGCTTGAGTTTGACAATTTCCATTTTTAAGTCTGAATTATATATAATAATCAAATTTTAAGTTTTACAATCATAAATTCTGTAATTTTAATGATTTACATTCGATTTTCAGAATCATCCAAATTTAAGAATTTTTATGAAAATAACCACCGCAGGGACCCACTGGGATAATTGAATAATTTATCATCCTATATTTTCAAGATGCAAGAATTATCAATCGTAACTCTTCATAATAGCAGAATTTCAAATTTTAAGTCTTAAAAATTGGAGTGTTTTCATTTTTGATAATTTACAATAAAAAAATTGTCACGTTTCAAGTTTTACAATTACAAATTCTCTAATTGTAATGCTTTACATTCGAAATTTCTTCAATTTGGACAATTTAGAATTAAAACTTTACTTTTGAGTTCCAAGATCTTCAAAATTTAAGAATATGTATTGATGGTTATTAATTTATTTATGGTTATTTATTTATTTTGCAAATGGTGAAAATTTGAGAATTTATCTTTAAAATATAAATCTTAAAAACTGGATAATTTGCAATTCAAGAATTTTGAATTGTAACGTTTGAAAATTGTAGAACTTCGATATTTAAATATTTAAAATTCAGAGCTTTTAATTTTGAAAAATTGCAATGTAAAATTATGCAAGTTTTAAGTCTTATAGTTGAAAACTCTTTTATTTTGATGATTTATATTTGAAATTTTATTAATATGGAAGATTTAGAATTAAAAACTCTTGAATTTTCATCTTCAAAATTATCCAAATTTAAGAATTTTTATTTGTATTCTTCTTTAAAATTGAAGAGTTTTTACAATAAAAAAAGCTGTAATGCTGATGATTCATATTGAAAATTTCTTTAGTTTGTAAGATTTAGAATTGGAAATTTGACTTTTGAATTCCAAAATCTATCATCAAAATTTAAGTATTTTTATTTGTACATTTTTTAAATTGAAGAATATCCAATTGCAAATTTATAAAATTAAATCAATTTCAATTTTAAGTGTTCAAAATTGAATAATTTTCAACTTTAAATCTCTAAAATTGAATAATTTTTTATTTTGAATCTCCCACATTTAACTATTTAAAAATTACCATTCGAAATTGCATCATTTTCTATTATACGCATTAAATATTGCAGTCTTCAATGGCAAATCCTAAAAACTGAAGAATTCTTCTTTGTGAATCTTAGAAATTGAACTATTTCAACAACAAGAAAATCTTCAAAATAACATACCTTTAAAATAAAAATATTGAAAATTGAATAATATTTAACTCTATTTTTTCAAAATGCAATAATTTTCCATTTAAACTGTCAAAAATGGTAGAAATTTGAATTTTAAACCTATAAAATTGAATAGTATTTAATTTTGAAAATTTGCATACAATTCAAAATAATGTAAGTTTTGATTTTAATAATTAAAAATTCTCTAATTCTGATAATTTACATTTGAAATATATCTATTTATCTTCAATAAATCTTAAAAATGGAAACATTATAAATTGCGAATCGTTAAAAATGAAGATGTTCAATATTTTCTGATTTTAAATTATAAACATTCAAATGTAAACAAGTTGGCAAATTTTCAATTGTAAAAACATCCAAAATCGATAATTAGTATAGAAAATGGAAAACATCAGTAAGGCTCAGATTCCCAAAATCTCTTTTAAAAACATTTCATAACGATATAAAATGCCATATTAACTTACTGATTTTTATTTTGCTTCTAATTCTCGCTGGGATAAAATCTTATATTTAAATGAAAGTTGTAGATTACTGAAAGTCGATTAAAATTAATGGTAAAATTAAATTAAAATTGTATGAAAGCCGATATAGCTTTTTCAATATTTATTTTAATTTATGATTATTAATTATATTTCATAGAACTTTAAACTGAAGCATATATTTAAATTTGATAATTAGGAAATCAAAAGAAGAACGTGCAATATTTTTTCTACTTTTTAAACATTATTTTATTTTGACGTTCTAAATAAAATAATTATTACCTTTCTATGTATAATATTTTATGATGTCCTCTAAAAAGTTGATTAATTTCTAAGAATACAGCATGAGGTTTTGAAGTTATTTTTAAGTTGATGGTAATATCTAATTATTTCTATTGCAGGAAGAAAATCCGAAATGTGACAGTTCGACGTCAGACGCAGATATGCAGGCAACTGTGGAAAATGTCATGTCACAGCTTGCTTCTCTTGAATCTGAGGTTAAAAATCACGCTGATTCAACTGAAAAGGATAACAATGATATTTTGCAACAGGCTTTGCAAAATAGCGGATTGCCAAGCAAAGAAAAACAAGCTGGTATTTATTTGAAATTTAATTTCCTTCTATTTGAAAATTTAAGAATTCGAAAACTTCCTCTGTAGATTCACTGATTCTTTAATTAATAGGGTTGCTACAGATCAGGGAATGGCAGGAAAACCTTGTAAGAGTCCAACAATTTTCGATAAGCTTAACTTGCAGTTCAGGGGTCATTCACAAACTATATAAGGCGTTTTTCTGAAATTTCTGCTTGAAATTTTATTTCTTTGGTTGAAAATTGAATTACTTTGTTGAAAATTAACTTTTTAAAACTAAAAATGTAACTATTTCATTTTTGCTTAAATGTGTTTCTTTTTTTATTAAAAATTCATTTTTTTTCAACTTGTCTTTTTTGGGTTTAAAATTTAAATATTTGGTAGAAAATTCATATTTTCAGCTTGAAAACTCAATTGTTTTGTAGAAAGTTCATTTTTTTAGCTTGATTAGCCAATTTTTTGAATGGATTTTGTTTCTTTTCGACTGAAAAATCTTTTTGAATAAAAATTCAATTTTTTCTGGTTAAAAATACAATAGTTATTCGGTCGAAATTTGATGTGTTTTAGTTGAGAATTCAACTATTTTCTTGAAAGTCGTCTTTTTAAGTGAATACAACTCTCTCTGAACTAAAATAAACATATTTCTCTGGTGAAAATATCATCTATTATACTTGTCATTGCGAATTCATTCTTTTGATTGACGATTCATCTCTTAGGTGGAAAATTTAATTTCTCGAAAATTCATTTGTTGTGTTGAAAATTAATTGAATTTTGTTGAAAACTGAAAATTTTTACTATTTTGATATTTTTCAAGTCGAAATTCAATTACTTGAGTAAAATTTGAACTACTTTGTAAAAAATTTTTTTTCTTCGTTTTTTTTATTGAAAATTAATTGTTTAAATTGAAATTTTAATTATTTCATTGGTGGTTCAAACTTTAACTTTTTGAGTTGAAAAATTAACTATTTGGTTGTCAATTCTGTATTCTGTTGAAAAATCGTCTTTTCTTGTAGAAAATTAATCGTTTTCGTTAAAAACTCATCTCTTTGGTTCAAAATTGAACTATTTTGTTGAAAATTCGTTTTTCTTTTTTGGTTCAAAATCATTTCTTCAACTGAAAATTCATCTTTCTTTTTAGAAAATCAATCTTCTTGGTTGATTATACTTGAAATAAAAACTTATAACGGCCAGGCAAAATGAAAAATTGGTCAGAGAAAAGCCAGGAAAAGTCATTGAATTTCGAAATTGGGATTTTGTGGCAATCCTGATTATGTTAATGTTCAAAGCCCGATCTACTTTAAACCCCATTTCTCATTTTGTTTATGTAAAGCATTTTTAAACTAATGTTCAATTTTCAGAAGAGGCTAAAAAATCTAAGGGACGAACAATGATGGTCACATTATTAGACAGAAATTCAGATGGCGATGGAAGGTAATTTTTTCAGCCTAATTAAATATAATAATGAAAAATGTAGACTTTAAACATAATTTTAATTTATATTTTTCATTATTTTTTTTATAGAAAATATGTGACAATCAAACAACGACATGTTGGCGACATGTTATGGTTCACTTGCACCTTTTGCCAGAAAGAGTTTAAAAAGCCATCGGATCTCATAAGACATTTACGGATTCACACGCAAGAAAAACCGTTTAAGGTAAGCTTAAAATTAGATTTCTAATCATTTTTGAATGATGTTATTACCATTTTTAACGCCTGGGAGTTTTTAATTTAATTGCGGGATTTCTAACATTCAAAATTAAACTCCGCAATTAAAATAGGTTGTTACATAGTGTTTATTGAGATTGGGTCAATTATTAATTTTTTTTCTTGTTCTTTTAGTGTTCATACTGCAGTCGCACTTTTGCCTTAAAATCAACAATGGTGGGCCATGAACGCACGCATTCTGCATCGAAGAAATTTCCATGCGGATCGTGCGATAATGTATTTTCAACTCGGAGTAGTCTTACAGCTCACGCCAGGTAATAATTATAATTTCAAATAAATATTTGATCGTGGAATTCGAAGGATCATCAATTTTAATTAAATATTTTCTCTTGATAGAATGCATACGAGGGCCTTTATGTGCAGCATTTGTAAGAAGTGTTTTAGTGGAAGTTCCTTGTTGAAAAATCACATCAAGTGTCACTCAAAGCCTAAAACGAAAATATCTCCAGAGGTGGAAAGTCTTGTTCCCCAGATAGTTTTAAAGGAACCGTTGCTTATCAGCGATGCCGGGAATAAAATTAGCGTAGCACAAGTAAAATCGAAAAAGCAGCAAGTTTATGAAGGTGGAGATTCAGCGAGGCCCCACAAATGTACGATGTGCAGTGCTGCCTTTAGAAAAACGAGTCACTTGAAACAACACCATCGGAGACACACTGGAGAAAAGCCTTACAAGTGCCCGAAATGTGACAGGTACATTCTTTATCTCACTATACTTTTTTTTTTACAAAGGAGCAGGCTCCCCTATTTTTGAATTGATTGCTTAAAAGCTCGGATGCCTGCAGTCTGCATGATTTATTTTTATTTATGTATTCTACCAGCTTTGAAATTACATTCTGGCCCTTTAGCTGGGTGGCCTCAGGTCAGGGAAATCCTGGAAATTAGGAAAAAGGTAGAGAATATTGTTGGTTAGGGAAAGTCAAGGAAAAAGCCGGAATTTTCAAAAAAAAAAGTTTCAAAAGTCAGAAAATTTAGTCATTTTTAATATAAAGTCACTA
Source organism: Andricus quercusramuli (assembly GCA_932178445.1). NCBI lineage: Eukaryota > Metazoa > Arthropoda > Insecta > Hymenoptera > Cynipidae > Andricus > Andricus quercusramuli. The sequence goes on from CAKNXH010002007.1 coordinate 172,697, forward strand.
TTCACGGTTTAAATTGAAGAATTAACCCTTGGGTCAACCACTATTGAATTCAAGTCTATACCTATTTTCCTTGAATTATTTTAGGTTATTGTAAAAGATTCCAAGAAAATTTGAATTGATTATTCATATTATTATATAGCTTAGAGCGAATGTTAACGATTTTAGGGTATTTTAAAAAATTCCAATGAATAAATTGAAATAATTAACGGTATTTCCAAAGATTTCAAAGGATTTAAAATATTCTAGGGTATTTTAAATGATTCCTAGAAATTTTCAATTTTTTTCAATAACTTGAAGGGATTACAAATGATTTTAACGACTTTAAGTTTTTTTTTAAATCCAAAGAATTTTCAAGAGCTTAAAAAAACTGCAAGTTATTTCGAAAGATTTCAAAGGATTTGCAATATTTTCTGGTATTTAAAAAGATTCCGAAGAATTTTCAGTAAATTTAAAGAATTCAAGTTATTTCAAAAGATTTTTAAGAAATTTAAAGATTTTAGGATAGTTTAAAAGATTCCAATGAATTTTCAACTGCTTTCAATAATTTTAAGGGATTCCAAAAGATTTAAAAGATTTTCGGGTATTTTTGAAAATTCCAAGGAATTTTCGAGAGCTTTAAAAAATGTCAAGGGATTTCAAAAGATTTCAAAGGATTTGCAATATTCGGTTTACAGGATCGAAGGATTTTTCAAGAGGTTTATAAACTTTTAAGGGATTTCAAAAGATTTTACAGGATTAGAAATATATTAGGGTATTTTTAATAGATATCAATAATTTGAAGTGATTTCAAAGGATTTTCAAGATGTTAGGGTATTGTTAAAAATTCCAACTCATTTTCAAAAGCTTCAAAACATTATAAGGGATTTCAAAAGATTTTATAGGGTTTGAAATATTTCAGTGTATTTTAAAAGATTTCAAGCAATGTCCAAGAGCTTTAAAATTTTTTCCAAGGGATTTCAAAACGTTTCGAAGGATTTCATTTTTTTGGGAAATCGACAAGATTCCGAGGAATTTTTAATGGATTTCAATAATTTGAGGGTTTTAAGATTTTCGAATATTGCTAAAAATTCCAAGAAATGTTCAAGAGCTTTAAAAAGTTTCAACCGATTTCAAAGGCTTTTAAATATTGTAAGGTATTTGAAAATATTGCAAGGAATTTTCAGTGGATTTCAGTAATTTCATGGGATTTTAAAGGATTTGAAAGATTTTAGGGTATTTTTTACAATTCCAGGGGATCTTGAAGAGTTTTAAAGAATGTAAAGGGATTTAAAAAGATTTTATAGGATTTTAAATATCTTAGGGTCTTTTAAAAGATTCCAAGGAATTTTGAGTTCATTTCAGTAATTCAATGGGATTGAAAATATTTTAGGGTATTCTAATAGATTCCAAGGAATTTTCAAGAGTTTCAAAAAGTTTAAAAAGATTTTAAAGGATTTGACCAATTTTAGGGAATTTTAAAAGATTTTAAGATTTTTTTTATTATTTTTAATCACTTGAAACTCATGGATTTTAAGGCATTAAATAAAATTTCAAGCGGTTGTAAGGAATTTATTAGAATTTCGGAAGATATGAAACGATTTTGCAGGACCTATAAGGTTTTTGAATATTCTAAAAGATTCTAAGGTATTTTATAAAATTTCCGAGGATTTATATGATTTTGAGGAATTTTAAAAGCTCTCAAGGTATTTTAATAAAATTTCCAGGATTTCAGGAAATATCAGATTTCATAGAATTTCCCAGGATTTTATAATATTGGACTGGAATAAAGAATTTATTCACAAGAAGGAAGGAATTTCTCAGGGTTTCGAAGATTTTAAGAGATTGTACAATATTTTTTGCAATTAATTTGAATTCTTTGGAATTCTCCTGCATTTTTTTAAAGACTTGAATTCTTTTAAATTCACTCATCTACTCAATTCAATGGATTTTTTTATAATTTTGTTTAATTCATTCTTAAGACTTTCAATCACCTTGAATTTTAAGGAAGTATATCAAATTCTTTTGAATTTCTTTAAATTTTTCTAAATTCATTTCAAACTTACTGAATTCCATGAATTTTTGTGAATTTCATCGAAGTCTTCTCATTACCCTCAAATTCCCCCAATCTCGGTCACATTTTACTGTTCAATGGAATTAAAAAAAATGTTTGTCAATTAATTTGAGTTATTTTGAATTTAAAGCGAATTGTTTTGAAGTCTTAGGAATTTATCCTGAATTCGTTAAAGTTCACCTGGAATTCTTATACATTTCACCGAATTCTTTTTATTTTTAAAGAATTCGGTGAAATGTATGAGAATTCCAGGTGCTTCTATAACGAATTCGTGATAAATTCATAAGACTTCAAAACAATTCAAGCTAAATTCAAAATAATTAGAATAAAATTTAAAAAGTTCCAAAAATTTCATTGAATTCAGTAAAATTGGAGATAATTCAGGGAAATTTAAGGAAAATAATTAGTTACTTTTAGTCACTTCTTTCAAGTGAAAGCCCTCAGAATAATACATTAAAAATTAAAAATGCTTTTATTTAATTTATAAGAGATTCTATGTTACAAATGTTACCAGATTAAAACTTTGGTCTTTAAATATTAATGGTCAGGGAAAATAAAAAATTATTTAAGGAAAAATCAGGGAAAAGTCCTAGAATTTTGAAAATGAAGTTTTGTGGCCACCCTGCTTAGATTTTTCGATAGAGATAAAAATTTAATGTATATAGCCAAAGCCTTTAGAGTTAATGACTGAACTCTCGCTTCTAATTCAACGCAGGAAATTCACTTCGAACAGCGTTTTAAAGTCGCATTTGCAAACTCACGAGGATGCGAGACCGCACAGTTGTTCCGTCTGCAATGCAAAATTTACAACGCATAGTAGCATGAAGAGACATCTAATTACGCACAGTAATAAAAGGCCTTTCATGTGTCCCTACTGTCATAAAACCTTCAAAACTTCTGTAAACTGTAAAAAACACATGAAAATACACAAGGCAGAATTGGCTCTACAGGTGGGTGAAAAAATCTCAGGAAACCAATCAACTTTACGCATGATGAATGTTCTTTTTTTGCAAATCTCTTTTGGTTTGAATTTTTAAAGCATGTTTTCTTTTTTCTTTAGCAAGTGGAAAAGCAAAAAATGCAGTCGAAAATTATCATGGCCGTGGACAATCCGAAAGATAGTCCAGAGAATAAAAAGGATGACTCGGTACCTGAAACTCTCACTTTAGGGGATGAAATTACGGTGCCATTTCAGGCTCAACCTGTTGATTTCACAGGTAACTTTTCTGGTCAGTATCAACCCATTGCGGTGCAGGATAAAGACAAAATCCACATTCCAATCTCTGTTGCGGAAAATATCGTCCATGGTAAGTATCTGATATCAGAAATTGAAAAGAAAACTAGTTTGCTTCGATGTTAAATCTGACTTCATTTTCAGAAAATGTCCTGCATGTTGGCAGTGTCAATTTAGGAGCTACTCAAACATTACATGCTGATGAAACGGGGACGATTACTCTGCCAAATTATGCTGGAGAACACACACTTAGTGCGGTAAGTTTTAAAGTTTCTTTGAATTGGAAAGATCAGTTTAAATTATCACTATTTCTTCAATTTTCCTTTAAAAATATTTTTTTACTTCTTCGCTGATTGGCTACTATTTTGAAAAAAAATGACACTAAAGATATTATTTTCTCACAATTGTCTGCTAATGCCACTATTTCTGTACTTTTCATTCAAAAATAATTTTGAACATCTTCGCTTATTGGCTAAAATGTGTTACAATGGCTGATTAGAGGCCGTCCAAATGTTGAATTTTGAAGCCAAAAAGATGAGCTTTCAAAAAATAGCTGAATTTCAAAACTAATAATTAAATTTTCAACTAAAAAGTTGAACAATAGTCAAGCGATGTTAGTCTAAATGTTATTTGAATAATTTTTAGTTTATATTTTGTTCGTTTCTAAAATTTATCAACTAAATAGTAGAATTGTAAAACTATAAAAGATCAATTTTCAAACGAAAATGTTTCATTTTGTTTGAGAACTAATTTTCAATTAAAAAAAAAAATATTTTGGTTTCAAAACTGCTTAATTTTGTACCAAATAGTTGAATTTGAATAAAAATTGTAGAATTGTTAAGCCAAAAAGACGAATTTTCTATAAAACAGTTGAATTTTCAACCCGAGAATATGAATTTTTAGCAAAAAAGTTAATTCACAACCAATCATCTGAATTTTAAACAAGAAAAAAACAAACGAATTTACAATTAAAGTTGTGCATTTTGAACCAAAAAATCAAGGTTCAACCAAGGAGCTGAATTTGTAACCTAAAAAGATTAATTTTCAACGATAAATGTAATCGTTGATATTTCAACAGAAGGTTTTAATTTGAAATAAAAGATATTTGGATTTTAACAAAAAATGTACGATTTTTCAACAAAATACATAAATTTTTAACCAAATAGTTGAATTTTCCGTAAAATTGTTTAATTTTCGACCCGAAAATACGAATTTTCTACAAAACAGTTGAATTTTCAACCAAAAAGTTAATTTCCAACCGAAACAGATTAGTTTTTGACCAGACAGCAGCATTTTCAACCAAAAAAGGTGAAATTTCCACAGAAAAAAAACATTATTAAACCAAAAAGATAACTTTTTTAAAAAATTGTTAGTGATGCAATTTTTAACCATTTAAATTTGTAATCGTCTTTTAATATTCGAATTTTAATTATTTAGTTATGAAGGCTTCCACTTTAAAATAATACAATTTGAAGCGATTTAAATGTATATAAAATAACAATCTCATTTAAAATTAATGATATCAAAATTAAAAGAGTTTTCAAGATATTTATGACACCGAAAGATTGCAAGGTTTGGTAGAATCAGTTTTATTAAAAATTTAAAAAATTAGGCTATTAACTGAAAATGGGGTACCATAGGGACCAAATCTTGAAAATAGGGGACTTTAGAGACCACAGCTGAATATAGGGTACAATAAGGAATATAGGGACCGGTCTTTAAAGCATGTTATTAAAAAGTGAACAAATTCCTATTTTATTCGTACTGTTTTAAAGTATAATTTCCAAATGAAAGCCTTAATTGTCAATATATTTTTATTTAATTTTAAAATGAATAAGTTCCAAATTTCACAATATTTGCATGTGAATGGCTTTAAGAATAAACAATGCTAAATAAAAGCATTAATCTTTCATTAATATAAAAAATTTTAAAGTTTTCTATTTTTAAAGTAGTTGAAATTAGAAATCCTTTCCAATTAATAAGAATTAAAATAGAAAAGATTCGAGTTTGGATAAAGATGAATTTAAAATGTAACGAAACAGAAAATTTAAATTTTTCGACTTTGCAAGAAGTTAAACTTACAAAATATAGCTAGAATCCAGAAACTATTAAAAATTTTAAAAACCTTTAAATTAAAAAAATTTCTAAATACAAGGAACTCAAGTTCAAAATGCATGAGAACTATAAACTTTTTTCTTTTAAAATTACTCAATGCTAGTTGATATGTTGAAAATTTTGGAAATACATATTTTGTACGTTTGAAAGAATGTAGCGATGTAGCGATCCTGATATAAGAAATTGAATTGAAAAGTTTTATACTAAATTTCATCGAATGAGAACAAGACATCAGAATAGCACTTCTATAAATGAATTTTATAATTAAAACAATAAAGTCTTTTAGAAATTCGAAATACCTGCATAGAATTCAAAATTATCAATATAATATTGGTGTGCCTTATAAGTTTGGAATAAAATTTAATGTGTTTAACAATTAATTTCATTTCTGCAAATATAATTTTAAAATCCATAAGGTTTGATGCGACGAAGAAGAAAATATTGTTTATTATTTTATCTATTTTTCCATACGTATAGAACTTGATCTAATGTTCTTCGTTGAAAAACAAAAATATAAAAATTGAAGTTCTTTGTCTAACATTTTTAATTTTTAAAAGCATCCTAGTTGATTCCAGGCATGCGTGATTTCTTATACATATAAATTTATTATTGAAAAAATTTCATCCCACTATTTTTCTACTATTTAAAAAAATGTATGCTACTATTGACACTTTTTTTATAGCTGCAGTGAGCCTAAGCCCTGCCAGAGTTAAAAATGATAATATTAATTTTTTTTTCAGGAGAGTATTCGGGAAATAGAAGAAACCTTAAACCAGCAGCTCTTCAATATTGGAATGAATCTCGAATTAGGAAACCCAGTATCAAAACAAAGTGAAACAAATTCTTCTCTCGACTCGAGAAATCAGACCGTCCTCAATATTATTTATGATAGTGATAAAGCCTTAGAATCTGTTAGGAATAGCGAAAATACTCATATATTCACACCACAATTTGACACTTTCGATATGGGTCAGATCTCCTTACAGGTAAGAAAAAAACATCTCAAAATCTACCTTTCAAACAATATTCTCCTCAAATACAAATTTGGCTTATTAAATTTTCTTGTAGACAAACGGAGACATGGATGTTGGAATCGAATCGGGCACGACGACTAGCATGGCGAATATTTTGCCCCGGTCTGTGCAAGAAAAGCAACATTTGTCTATTCCAGTGACAACTGGATCTGTAGAAATGCCTCAGAAACCACTCAAGCATTTAATGGTTGTTAGTCCAATGCAAACTCGACCCGAACTTTTGAGGCCGGTTCAAGCTTGCAGAAAGTATTCGAAAATTATTGCCAAGGCTGACACAACTAATGCAACTGAAGTTCAAACTCTGGAAAATGATTCCAAAGTGGAGGAGACGAATGCCAGCATATCGTGAGTGAATTTGCAATTTAAAGTTGGAATAGTTTTTAGTTTAACTGCTTCTAAATTATAATTGTTAATCTTCACCATGGTGTCCAGTAATTAGGCAATTTTAATTCCCGGATTTTCCCCAACCAGTTTAACGATTTCTTTTTGTAATTTGACCCAAACTAACGTATAGAAATGGTAATCTTAACAATATACATACAGTAAATTTATATCGGGAATAGAAAACTACATTGATAGAGCTGCCACAGACTATTTTACTTTAAAAAAAAGTTACATATTTAATAAATCCGAAAAAGTGACCAAACGTGACTAATTAACTTCTGAATTTAATAAAATTTATCAGAATTCCAGGTGATATTTAACGAATTTAGAATAAATTCAAAAAATAAACCAGGAATTAACTGAAATTCGAGTGATTTTACAGGAATTTAAGGGAAATGAGAATAATTCGAAGAAATTCATAAAAACAAATTGTTTTAATGAAAAAAATATATAGATCCAAGATATTCCACTGATTTGAGTAAAATAAAATTCTAGTGAATTTAGAGAAATTTAAGATAAATGAGAAGATTTAATGGGATTCATAAAAATTCAAGGTGAATTTAAAAAAATTGCAAGTGAATTAGAAAGAATAGAAAAATCAAAATATTCAACTGATTTCAGTAAAATTGGAGTAAATTTGGAAAAACTCAAGGGAATTCAAGAGACTTTGATGAAATTCATAAGATATATGAAGAATTTAATTGAAAAACAAATTTATAATAACATAATTCCCATCGAATTAGGTTAAATGGGAGTGAAAAGAATTTAGGGCAAATTCGACAGCATCTAAGCGAATTGAAACCAAAATAAAATAAAAAACGAGTTGAATAATATTCTAGTGAATTTGGAGAAATTTAAGGGAAATGAGAAGAATTCGAATCCAAAATATTCCACTGATTTCAGTAAAATTAGAGTGAAATTGGAAGAATTCAAGGGAATTCAAGAAAGTTTGATTAAATTCATAAGAAATATAAAGAATATAATTGAAAAAAAATGTAATAAAAAAATTACCATCGAATTGAGTAAAATGGAAGTGAACAGAATTCAGGGCGAATTCAACAAAAAGTAAGAGAATTGAAAATAAAATGAAAAAAACGAATTAAATGGAATTCTGGTGAATTTAGAGAAATTCAAGGGAAATTAGAAGAATTCAATGGAATTCATAGAAATTCAAGATAATTTTTTTAATAATTCAAGAGAATTGATTTTTTTTTAATAATTAAATTCATTACATTTGGAATGAATTGAGAAAAATGCAACGGAATTCAAAAATTAATATAATGCCTAAGAATTCAAGGGGAGTTTAAAAAACTTCAGAGTGAATAAAAAAAAATTCAAGGTAAATGGAAAAAATTTAAAAAATTCAAATCATTCCATTGATTTCAGTAAAATTGTAGTGAATGTAGAAGAATTCAAAGAAATTCAAGAAATTTCGATGAAAATTAAATTTAAATTAAAGATTAAATTCATATGAAATCAAGAGCAATTCAAAATAATTCAAGTGAATAGAACAAAATGGTAAAAATACAAAAAAAATCCTTTGAATTTAGATAAATAAGAGAGAAAATAATTAGTGGATAAGATTCTAATGAAATCCATGAGAATTCAAGGTGTATTTAAAAATCTTCATGGTGAATTAAAAAAAAAATCCGAAAAAGATCCATTGAATTCAGTAGACTTCAAGAGAACTTTGAAGAATTAATTGAAAATTGCACTATTTTTGCAGTGTCTTCTTCATTAATTGACAAAATGTCTTCATCCTGCCTTCTTTTATGGAAAATACTGATAGCTTTCAAGTTATTCAAGAGAAAAATTTAACTCTCATATAATTAATATTAAGAGAACTAAGGCAATCATCGACACGTGAAGCCATCAGATTTCCCTCTCTCTGATTCTTGACTAAGCAATAAAAAGAAGATAACATAGAAAAAAGTTGATTTTGCGATAGAAGAAAAAAATGCCCTATCCTCAATAAATCCCGAGGGTTTCCCGGTTTCCCGGTACGCTGGGCACTCTACTTTACATTTAATTTTTTTTTCTTAGGTGCACAATATGTAACAAACTGTTCGAAAAAGAATTGGATTTGATATATCATGTCGAGGAACACATTACTTCAGCAACGAAAGTAACGCAATCCGCTAAAATTAATTCAATGGGATCTACCGCTCTGCTACACATTAATTCACCAGCGAAAGATTCTGAACCCGACCAGAATTCAATCGAATCGAATCCTTTGCTCCAGTGTCACATGTGCAGGAAAAACGGTTTCACAGCTTCTGAATTGAAGGTGATATTTTAATAAAAGAATAATTGATATGAGAAGAAATTTCTGTAAATTGGTAATTACTAATGAATATTTTCATACTTTTTAGGAACATTTGAGGACTCATCAGGGCGAGAAGGAGTTTGAGTGCATGGAATGTTCACTGAAATTCTGCACTAATGGTGGATTGAGCAGACACTTGAAAATGCACGCCGCTAAGCAGTGAGTTCTCAAAAATTGATAACTTAATTCTCTCAAATTCTAAAGCCTAGAGACAACAAATAAAATTCTTTTCATTTCCAGGCAATATAGATGTATCATATGCGATAAAGTATTACCGAATAAAGTACAAATGGAAGTTCACCTTCGAGGACACAACGAATTATTCGCTGGTGTCGTGGAAGCCGACAGTTCAGAAAAAGAATCGCTCCCTGTAGAAATCAAATTTCAGGAGGTTTCTGATGATAAAAGTCCTTCGAATACGGACGCGAAGATATCGGAACAAATTTTGTTGGACTCTGCAGAGATTATGGAAAGGCTTAAGGTGTTTATTTCAATGATTCTTATTGTTATTATTGGTTTAAATTAAACTAAACTTCATAGAATTATTTTTGATTAGCTTCAGAGTATGGAGGGTAAAGAAGAAAAGAAACCAGAGAAGAATAAATGCAAATTTTGCCCGAAGACCTTCCGGAAACCTAGTGATCTCACAAGACACATTCGAACTCACACGGGGGAAAGGCCTTACCAGTGTCAATTTTGCAGCAAGAGTTTCGCAGTAAAATGCACACTCGATTGTCACATGCAAGTTCACAGCGGGAAGAAAACTTTAAGTTGTCACGTTTGCAACAGTTTCTTCGCGACAAAGGGAAGTTTGAAGGTCCACATGAGGTTACATACGGGTAAGCGATTCTTTAAAAAATTGACTCAGACTTCACAGCCCAAAATGCTCTCAAATCAGGGAAAATGGGGCGATATTTTTTTTTTTGAAATTGGGGGAATAACAGGGGAATACATTATTTTAAATAAAATTAATGCAGGTATTATATTGAATTCAATATGCAACGCCTTCAATTCTTCCGATTTCAAGTCGAAATTTATTACCTTTTCGACAAAATAGTTGAATTTTCAACTAAAAAATATTAATTTTCTACGAAGAGATAAATGCTCAACAAAAACGTTAACCTTTTAAGCTAAAAGGTCGAATACTTTAGAAACTTTTACTTTTAAACCAAGAAAGATAAATTTTCAATACAAAAGTTAATTTTTAACCAAGAAAGGTGAAATTTCAACAACAAAAATTAATTTGCAACCAAACGGTGTAATTTACAATTAAATAGATGAAGTTTCAAGCAAAAGAGACAAATTTTCAACAGAATAGTTGCATTTTTAACCAAACAGTTGAATTTCCAATCAAACGGTCAAATTTTCAAACAAAAAAGATTAAACTTCAACTAAAACCCGTTGCATTTTAGACCAAATAATTGAATTTTCGAGCAAAAAGACCCAATTTTTTGATGTCGTTGAATTTTCAACAAAAAAGTTTATTTTCAACCAAGGAAGATGAATTTTCAATAAAAAAAATGACTTTTCAACAAAAATAATTAAATTTTGAACAAAATAGTTGAATTTGTAACCAAATAGTTGAATTTTCAACCTACAAAGAAGAATTTTCAACCCAGAAGATTCATTTTCTACCGCAAAAGACGAATTTTCAACAGAATATATGAATTTTCAACCAAGTAGTTGAATTTTCAATAAAAAATATCAATTTTCAACCAAAAATGGAATATTCACATTTCAGATCAAAAAATTAATTTAAAAACAAAAACAATGAAGTTTGAACAAGTAAGTTAAACACTTCACCAAACAGATGAATCTTCAATCAGAAATGAATTTTTAACCAAATAGTTCCACGTTTACCCAAGTACTTAACATTTTTAACCAGAAAATATGAATTCAAAACGAAAAATGTAAAAGTCGATATTTAAAACAAAAAAAAATCCTAATTTTAATTAAAAAACAATTCATTCCAACCGAAAAAGACAAATTCGCCACAAAATAGTGAACATTTCAATGAAAGTGATGAATCTTCAACTGGAATAGTTAAATTTTCAGTTAAAAAACTAATTTTAAACCCAAAAAGAAGAATTTTCAACAAATTAATTGAATCTTCAATGAAATCAGAATAATTTTAAACCAAACAGTTCCATTTCTAATCAAGAAAGATGAAATATCTACCAAAAGAGATGGATTTTCAAACCAAAAGGAAGTTATTTGAAAAAAATAGTTGAATTTCCACCAAAGGAATTGAATCTTCAATCCAAGAAGAGGAATTTTTAACAAAACAATGAAACAATAATCAAATAAAAGGAATTAACTTTTAACCACAAATAGTTCGATTTTCTTACTGGGTTTTTCTATTAATAGAGTTGGCATTCAAACTAAAAACCGAGAAAAATAGGAAGTTTTTTGAAAACAAGGGGAAAAAGAGAAATTCTTTTTAAAAATGCGAAAAGAGTGTGAAATCTGTTTACCTTACGAGGGGTTGATCACTCGACTGTTTAGTGTTCACCAGATTTCAAGATTTCAAACATTTCGTAATGATTTCAAAAGGCTTCTAAATATTTCAGAAGATTTCAAAAGATTTCGCAAATATCTCAGAAAGATTTATAAGATTTCACAAAGATTTAAAAGATTTCACTAAGATTTAACATTTTTCAGCAAGATTAAAAAGATTTCAAAAATATTTCAAAGATTTTAAAAGAGTTAAAAGCTGTCACAGAGATTTCAATGATACTACAGAAATTTCAAAGATTTTAAAAGTTTTCAAAGATTTCACAAATATTTCAAATATTTTATAAAGATTTCAAAGGATTTCGAAATATTTCAGAAGACTTCTCCTAGATTTAAATGATTTTACAAATATGTAAAATATTTTACAGATTTAACAATTTTATAAAGATTCCAAAAGATTAAAAATTTGTCATCATGATTTTAAAAACATTTAAGAAATTCCACAAGATTCAAAAGATTTCATAAAGATTGTAAAAGATTAAAAATATTTCACAACGATTTATAATTTTTCAGAAAGATCTAAAAGACTTCATAAATATTTCAAATGTTTTAAAAGAGTTCACAAAGATTCAAATGACTTCACAAAGATTTGAAATATTTTAAGATTTCAAGATTGCAAAAGTTTTTAATAAGATTTAAAATTTGGCAATAAGATTTAGAAGATATCACAAATATTTTACAGATTTCAGCAAAATTTAAAAGATATCATAAAGATTTCAAAACTGAAATGATCTCACAAGAATTTCGAAGATTTTAAATGTTTCAGAAGAATTCAAAAGATTTAAAAGTATTTCACGAAGATTTAAATGATTTCACAAAGATTTCAAAGATTTCTCAAAGAATACAGTTTTTTAGCAATATTTAGAAGATTTCACAAATATTTCAAAGGATTCAGCAAGATTTTAAAAGATTTAAATGATTTCACAAAGATTTTAAATGATTTTATGAAGGTTTGTACGCCAGATTTCAAGAGTGATCAACCCCTTGGTACTTTATGAATAGTTGATGATTAAAAAATACCAAAAATTGACCTCGTAATTTGTTCTTTTTCTAGGTTCGAAACCCTTCAGATGTCCAGTTTGTGACATGCGATTCCGTACCTCGGGTCATCGAAAAGTGCACCTTTTGTCGCACGTCAGAGAACAGAAAGAGAACAAGCCCCGGAAACCGAAGCAGAGAAAAATCGCAGCAATCGCAAGTGTCGTCGCGGATGTGGAAAACGCGATTGAGTCAATCGCCACCGAAAACAGAGTTCAAGATCCTCCACAGGAGGAAACAGAATTTTCGAATGTAGATACAGTTACCATTGACGCTTCCGCTCTCACCGATCAAATCACCTTTAATCCAGATGGAACCGTTTTAAATAACAATTCTGTCCTCTCTGTTAGCGAAAGCAATCAGCTCGTAGCCAATTTGCATTTCCTACTTGCCAACGGTCTCATGACAATCCAACCTGACGGGTTCGTCACATTCCCGGACTCAGTTCTTCCTGGATTAGCTAATTTACAATTGGAGACTTCCCAGGGTGATTTTCTTGAGTCCGCAGACCCTCAGAATGTTATAATCACTCAGGAGCCGCATTCCATTGATTTGGAACAATCAGGGTTCTTGAACTGCAGCACAGTTTTACAAGTCGAGGACAATGGAATGGTTTTGAATTCCAGTATTTCTAATTCTAATCTTGCAAATCCCAACATCTCGAATTCCAGTATTCCTAATTCGACTGGATTTAGAAATTCGAAGGGTGGACCGCCAAGGCGAGAGTGTGACATTTGCGGAAAGGTCTTTACAAAACCTTGTCAGGTCGCAAGGCACAAAAGGATCCACACCGGCGAGAGGCCTTTTAAATGCGAGCGTTGCGACAAAGCCTTCGCCCAGAAAAATACTCTCCTAATGCACCAGAAGCATCACACGGGAGATCGGCCTCATAATTGTCCCTTCTGTACTTATTCTTTTTCGCAGAAGGGAAATTTACAAACGCATCTCAAGCGAGTTCATCAACAGGAGTCTCATGAGGCGATGAAATTGTGGAGAGGACAGCCACCGAAATTTATACAGGAGGGCACAGTCGATAACAGAATTCTGGGTCTTGATGATATCTCGCTTGTCGAGCTTTTGAAGTAATTCGTATGTTGAGAGTTTGACTGAGAAATTGAGAATTAAGTAGTTTAGCTAGTGCTGAAAAATTTAACTTTTTAAATGTAGGCTTTCCTTACAAATGTAGATTTAAGTAATTAATATATTGAGTGCAGCATTCAGTCAGTGATTCCTGTACGATATGCAATTGTGATCGACTGAAGTCCCTGTATTTCGCTATCGTTAAACAAATGTATATAAATCGTTTAAAACGATGAAGACGATTGGCAAAAGTGACAAATTATTTTTTAATTCAGAAGTTTAGACATAGCCGTGCCTGTCGGAACGGAATTTGTTTCGACTAAAACCGAAATACTCAGAATTATATGGGAGATTCTCTATACTAAGGTCAATTTTGTTTGAAAAAGTATTTTAAATATTTGTTTTTTAATCGAAAATATTTATTGGTGCTAGAATAATTTTTTGGGGTCGCTGAATCTGAATTTAACAACAAAATTTCCAAATTGATGTTTGCTAATCCAATATGGTGAATTAAAAATTCGAAAATGGTCTAAATTTTATGAAAATGGGTATCCCAAGGGTTTTCGGATCGCTCAATTCAAATATAGTAATAGAATTTCTAAATTCAAAATGGCTGATTCAATACGCGAATTAGGAATTAGCGATTAGAAGATTTAACATTGAAATTTATTTAATTTTAAAGATGTATGAATAACAATTATTAAATTTGGTCAAGAATCAAGAGTTGTTTTCAATTATAAATCATCTAAATTAAAGAAATTTCACATGTAAATCATCAAAATTGCATACTTTTTAATTGTAAAAGTTGAAAATTGCGTTACTTTTAATTGTACACTTGCAAAATTAAAGACTGTTCAATTTTAAAGATTTACAATTCAAATGTCTGCAATTTTAAGAATTACAATTGAAAATTCTTGAATTTTGAAAATATAAATAAAAAATTACTCAGTTTTCAAGATTTATATTTTAAAGGTATGTAATTTTGAACTTTTTTTGCAATACTTCAATTTTCCAGATTTGTGATAGAAAATTCTTCGATTTTAACGATTTGCAATTATAAATTCTCCAATTATAAGATTTAAATTTGAAGATTCACTATTTCGGAAAAGTTATAATTTAAATTGATGTAATTTTGAATGTTTTTGTTTGGAATATGTAGTTCCATTTTTAAGACTTTTACAATGGACAAATTCTTCAATTTCGAATATTTGCAATTGATGAATCTTTAGTATTTAATGTGTATAATAGTAAATGACGCAATTTTTAATGCTTTTTTTGGAATAGTTCCATTTCGAAAATTTAAAATGAAAATCTATTCAATTTTAAAGGTGTACTAATAAAAATTCATCAATTTTGTTTAAGACTCAATTATTTTCAATTCTAAATCTTCTAAATTGATGAAATTTCAAATATAAATCATAAAAATAACAGATTATTTAATTGTAAAACTTGAAACTTCTATAATTTTTAATTGTAAATTTTCAAAATTGAATACTCAAGTCTTCAATTTAAAAATTGTACAATTTAAAGCTCTACAATTTTGAACAGTTACAATATTGAAAATGCTATCATTTTTAAAATATAGAATTGCAAATTATTTAATTTTTATATTTTAAAGGTATATAATTTTGAACTTTTGTTTTAATAGTTCAACTTGGTAGATTTACAATCGGAAATTCCTAAATTTTAATGATTTACAATTGAAGATATTAATTGGGAAAATTTGTAATTTTTTTTTGAATGTGTAGTTTATATTTGAAGACTTGCAGTAGAAAATTATTCATTTTTGAATATTTGCAATTAAAGTCTTCGATATTTAATGTGTAAATAGAAAATTATGCAATTTTGAATGCTTTTTTTGGAATAGTTCCATTTCAAAGATATAAAATAGAAAAATATTCAATTGTGAAGATGTAAGATTAATATTTATTCTATTTTTAAAATGTGTGAATACAAATTCTTAAATTTTGTAAGTAGTTAAGCGATTTCAATTCTAAATCTTCTATAGTGAAGGAATTTCAAATGCAAATCATCAAATTCATTAGCATTACAGATTATTTAAATGTAGAACTTAAAACATCCGTAAAATATAATTGTTAATGTTCAAAATTAAATACTCTTCAACTTGTCAATTTTTAAGATTTACAATTCAAAGCTTTACAATTTTGAAGAGCTATAATATTGAAAATTCTCTAATTTAGAAAAAATGCAAATTATTCAATTTTTATATTTTAAAGGTATGTTTTGAACGTTTTTTTTGGAAAAGTTCAATTTTGAAGATTTACAATTGAAAAATCTTCAATTTCAAATATATGCAAATTGAAGATTCTTCAATATTTAATGTGTATAATAAAAAATGATGCAATTCTGAAGGTTTTTTTGGAATAGTTCCATTTTAAAGATTTATATTAGAACAATATTCAATTGTGAAGATTTAAAATTGAAATTTATTCAATTTTAAAGATGTGTAAATAAGAATTCTTAAATCTTGTCAAGAGTTTTAAATTCTGAATCTTCTAAATTGAAGAAATTCCATACATAAATCACCAAAATTACAGTAAATTTTCAAAGTTGAAAGAAAACTCTTCAAGTCTTAATTTTTTAAAGTATACAATTTAAAGTTCTACAATTTTGAAGAGTTGCAATTTAAAATTCTCGAATTTCGAAAATATATATAGAATTGCAAATTATTCAATTTTCGAGATTTATATATTAAAGGTTTTTTTTTGTTGGAATACTTCAATTTCGAAGATTTGAAACTGAAAATTCTTCAATTTCGAAGATTTAACATTGAAATCCTTGTATAGATTTGCAATTGAAAATTCTTTAATTGTGAACAGAAGGAATGATAGCCTTGATTTATTTTTTGAAGATTCATATAATTTTTTACATATTAATTTTGTGACGTACGATTGCTTGTTTAAAAGATTAAATTAGGAAGTCTTCGGAGGAACTAAAAATGTATATAAAAGAATTATAGTTTTCGAGACATAATTTTTGGAAAGTAACAGTCAGAACTTTAATTTTACTAACCTTCGTATTTAACTCTTATTTAATATATTTTTCGGGCAAAATAATTTTGTATTTCTTTTATGCTTTTGGTCAATGTTATCAAGCAGAAGAAAGTGACAAAATTTCCAAAAAATGCAATACATATTCGCGAAGATATTACACGGGGTGGCAAAAGTGACCTTTATATGGAGAAATGCCCATATGATCGACTTAACTCGATGTGTTCTTATTAAACTAGTGTAAGATAAGTTGCTTGGTCTAAGAAATAAAAGATTATCAATTTGAAATAACCGGTGTTTTTTAATTGCAAATCAGTGCTTGAAATTACATTCCTGATCACTTAGAGGACAACCGTCTGGATGATTCTCGTGAAACCAACACACCTTCTCCTTCATCCGAATCTTTTTATCCTCCTTGGAATTTTTTCTCCGCTTTCGGTTGGAAGTAGATTCAACTCCAGGCATGCGAAATCGAACTCTGCCTCCTTCAACGCAAAATATGTGACCCTTGTTTCTCAATAAAGTCTGTAAACCTCCGCACTCGTTTTTTAAGGACTTGAGACTCTCGGATGAAATTATATCTGCGAGGTCGCTTAATTCGATTTGACCACCAGCGTTCCAAGTTCTTTCATCCTTTATGGAAATTATCCGAGCTTTTGATAGAAGGAGATTCGAGACAATATCGACAATTTCTGAGATAATATTTTTATCAACTTGAGTACAATTTCGCACCCTTTCGATCGTTTCTCTAGGTTTGAAATCGCTCGACCATTGGTTTTCTCCTTGAGTTTTAGGAGAGTCAACTTTCAAGGACCTTTCTTCAATGATTCTTTTAATTTCTTCCTCTCGATTTGTGTCTTTCGAATAAGTTCTTTTTGTACCGATGAAACAAGTTCTTTTGGTGGAGGGGATTCTTAATTTATCGACTTCTATTTCGAAACCGCATTCCTCGCCGACCTTTTTTATGTAGAACATATAGTCCGAATATTGACTTCTTGATGCGCTTCCTCTTTGGTATTTTCTTCCATCAAATTCGTAGGAGCAACACGGCAAAAGGAAAAAGCGACATTTGTAGGAACTTCGAGCTGCTATCACAGGAATCCATGGTGTTAATTCGTCGGAATGATTTCCGATTAACCAATCGACGTTCGGAAACAAACTTTTTGATGATGGTATTATCGTTCTTACCTAAAAAACGAAGGAGAAATTTAGGCACTCATTGTTAATTATTTTCGCCCCCCCCCCATTCGTGATTTAGGAAACCAAATTTAAAATTTGGAATGTATATCAGGTACCCTACTTTGTTGTGAATTTAAAAAATAATGAATTTACAATATAAAATGTAATAGTTTATATTTAAAAAAGTTAAAGATTTTCATTTTAAATAAAAAATAGTGGAATTGAACCAAAAAAAAAACGAATTTTCATAATACTTGAATCCTCAACACAAAAGTAGTTTTCAGTCAATAACGAAAAAAATGTATCCAAAATGTAGAATTTTCAACCAAGAAGATTAATTTTTTATTATAAAATACGAATTCTCAACATAATGCATAAATTTTGAACCAAATAGTGAAATTTTTAAGTTAGACAAACAAGCTTTCTACAAAAAAGTTGAACTTTGAATCAAATAATTACATTTTCAATGAGAAAGATAAATTCTCTACTAAAAAAGACGAATTCTTAATAAAATACATACATTTTCAACAAAACTGTTGAATTTTCAACCAAGAGGATCATTTTTTAACAAAATACATATACTTCTAAACAAATTAATAAATTTTCAACCAAGAAGATTAATTTTCTACCAAAAAATATGAATTTTCAACGAATTAGTTGAATTTTCAGTATAAAAAGATCATGTTTGAACCAAAAATGGAATAGTTAAATTTTAATTGAAAACAAAATAGTCAAATTTTTATAAACAACAAAAATGTAATTTTCTACCGAATTGTTGAATATCCATGGCAAAAAGACGAATGTTCTATAAGACGGTTGAATTTTCAACAAAAAAGTTAATTTTCAACTAAACAGTTGGATTTTCAACTAATTATGCATCCTCGGCCAACAAATGAATTTTGAATAAAGTAGTTCAACTTACAATTTTTTTTATTTTAAATAAAACACAAATGAATTTAACCAAAAAAGGTAAATTTTCTACAAAATAGTTAAATCCTCAACCAAAACAGTTTCATTTTTAATCCAAAAAAATGATTTTCTACCAAAATACGAATATTCAACATAATGTTTCAAGTTTTAATTAATTAATTAGTTAGTTTTTATAATTTAAGTTTAGGTTTAATTTACAACCAAAAAGATTAATCTTTTATCAAGAAAGACAAATTTTCAACCAAATAGTTGAATTTTTAGTCAAAGTTTTCGACCAAATAGTTGATTTTTGTATCAAATTTGAGAATTTTCAAAGCCAAAAGACGTATTTTCTACAAAACAGTTGAATTTTCAACCCGAAAATATGACTTTTCAACAAAAAGAATAATTTTCAATTAATATTATGAGTCTTCAGCCAAAAAAATTAATTCAACTTTCAACCAAGGATAAATAACTTTTCAACCTAAAAATATGAATTTTTAACAAAAATTGTACCATCGCTAAATTTTCAGTAAAAAAAATAATGTTCAGCCAATTAAAAAAAAGAATTTTCAACAAAATAGCTCATTTTTCAACCAAAGAGATGAATTTTCAATTACAATGATGAATCTTCATTGTAAGAAATATATTTTAATCAAGAGAGAAAAAATTGCAAAGAAACTGTTGAATTTTCAATCAAAAAGATGAATTTTTAGCCAAGAGGATTAATTTTCTACGAAAAACAAATTTTCAACAAAATACATGAATTTCCATTTAAAAAAAGAGAAATTTTGAACCAAAAATTAAGTGGTTAAATTTTCAGTTAAAACATTAATGTGTGACCAAAGAGAGAATTTTCAACTAAATGAATGAAGTCAAATAATGAATAAATAATAATAATTAATGAATCTTCAACTGGAATGGTTGAATTTCAAAACAAAAGATGAATTTTTATCTAAAAAGATAAGTTTTCAGGTAAAAATTCATCGCTAAATTTTCAGTACAAAAAATTATGTTCAGCCAATGAAAAAACGAATTTTTAACAAAATAGCTCATTTTTCAACCAAAGAGATGAATTTTCAATTACAATGATGAATCTTCATTGCAAGAAAGATATTTTAATCAAGAGAGAAAAAATTCAAACAAACTGTTGAATTTTCAATCAAAAATATGAATTTTTAACCAAGAGGATTAATTTTCTACCAAAAACAAGTTTTCAACAAAATACATGAATTTGTTACCAGACACTTGAATTTTCAACTAAATGATCAATGTCCAACCAAAAATAGAATAGTTAAATTTCCAGTTAAAAGAATTAATTTTAAATTTAAAAAAAACGAGTTTAACAACATAGTTAAATACAGTAATATGAAATTACTTTTACAAATGAAGAATCATTTTTATTCAATTTTATATAGCAATTAAACCAAAAATTAAGCATGCTCTCGAAAAAATTCCTGAATTTAAAAAAATAACCTGACATTTCCAGCTTTTTCCAGGTATATAAAAATTCCCTGGCAATTCCAGGGTAGACACCTTAATTAATGTAAGTATTACAAATTCAAATGGTACTATATTCAAAGATTTTTCTCCAAAAGGTCGAAAATGTCGTATAATCCGAAATTTAGGAAATAAAGAATAGATGAATTTAAAAGATTTTTAATTAATTTTGCTATATTTTAGTGTTTAGAATTATTTTTATTAATGCAGAGATGTTATTTTAGCTAATCAGCGAAGAAGTTTGGAAATATTTTTAAAGGGAAAGTGAAGAAAGTTTTTTTTTTAATAATAGCAAAATACTGGCAGTGCTAAAAAAGTGTCTAATATTATCAATAGGGTAGTGATTCCAAGCCCTGTTGAATAATACCTACTTCTAAATGTGTGCTCTCCGGAAAAAGATCCCAAATTTTCCTTTTCCTCAAATCAATTCCCAATCCTTTGTGTCCTTCGCTAGCAAGAATATGAACGAGCAACCCATTTCCACATCCCAGGTCCAAAAACGTTTGTCGTTCTTCAGATCCCAAATCGATTCTTTCTTTCTCCCAAATGAGTAACAAATAAGTTGCGATGGCAATATCTTCATAAACGAACTTCAAAGGATCCGTATTTTCTGGCCAAATTTTCACGATTTCTGCTCCGTATTTCTGTTTAAGTCGACCGTATAATTCTGCGTATTTATCAGTTGGTACTAAATTCAGAGAACCATTTACAAAATTGTTTTGCATTTCGCTGTTATCAATCCATTTTATTAATCGTGGAAATAATTGTGTTTTGATCCATTCTAAGCTCGGATCGTTTTTATCTTCCAGTTTCTTAACTTTAATGGAGATTTCGTTATTACAGTAGCAAATTTGATGCGGATACTTGAAACCTAGGGATTGTTTGTCATTTAACAGGCATTTGTAGTAAGAAGTGATTGAATTATTGTCCTTTTCTACGATCGTCACTTCAATAGTTGGAGAATATATTTCAGGATTTCGTGGCAATAATCTTGAGATGTTTAAATACTTTTTGCTGTTTTCAAGCTCAGAAAAACTGGTATTGTTTAAATTAATATTGGATTCTTTAACGAATTTTGAGAAGACCAACTTTTCTGTAATATTTTCGGATGAAAGGATATAATTGAATTCTGTGGTTTCAATCCAGTCATAGATCTGGGAGTCTGTGTCTTGAAATTCTAAAGTGACTATTCTAGATGAAGCTAAAATTCGTCGATTTACGACATGAGGTTTATTCAACCAAATATCGATTGCGTGCCAAAATTGAGTTGATTCTTCATCGCATTGTTTGCTAATTATTGTATCGAATTCCATTATTTATCTAAAAATTAAGGATCTTTCATGAAAATACTCGAAAAGTATTTATTTCTTTTGTGCTTCGGGAGTGGTATTATACTGAAAAGATGCAAATATTTTTAATTATTTTTTAAATACATAATTCAGTTACTTTACTAATATTTCTAATCAAATTAAACCGTTTTTTTAATTACCTTTTGTAAAACCCACTTAGCATCAGCCAATGCTTTTTCCATTATTTGTTTAACACGTTCTGGATCAGGTTCATCAACATGTTGCTTAAAGCTCTTAAAATAATAATTTGTAACATTAATAATTACTTTTATATAAAATTATTCAGGGTTTTGCCAGTTTACCGATCGACACACCGTCTGATGATATATCACGAAAATTTTGCAATCATTGTAGTTGAAAACCTGAATGGCTTTTAATTTGTGTTAAAAAAAAAGTTCTGTATTCAATATGAAATCATAAAGCTTCGAAGAAGACTCAACATTTAAAAAAAGTTAAGATGTGTTATTTTTTATGGCTGGAAATGAGCATTTTCAAACAAAAATCATCAAGATTCCCTATTTTCAAACAGTTTAGGTTATGTTAGCGTTTTATACTGGAAATTAGTATTTTTAATCACAAACATCACAAATGATTAGATTTCAAACGTTAAAATTTTTTCAACAAATTGCGTTTTTCGGTTTTGTGAGCGTTTTTTTTTTACCGAAAGTTGACATTTCAAACAAAAATCATCAGATTTTAAAGACAAATCTTTCTAAGACAAATCTCAAATTTTAACATTAGATTATGTTACGTTTTACACCAAATATATGGTATTTTAAAACAAAAAACATTATAATGTGAACCAGATTTAGAATCTTTCAACAATTTTTTATTATGTTAGTGTTTTTCGTCCGAAATTGGTATTTTAATAATAACCACATTTTTTCAAAAAAGATTCACAAATTCAACAATTTTAGGTTACGTTAGCGTTATACACGAAAAACTGGCATTTCAAAACAAAAATCATTATAATTTGAACAATATATAGAATCTTTGAACAATTTTTGATTATTTCAGTGCTATCGGTCGGAAATTGGTATTTTTAATTTAAAAAAAAAAACAGATTTCAAAGAAGGTGCACACTTCTGACCAGTTTAAGTTACATTAGCGTTTTACACCGAAAATCCTTATTTTGAAACAAAAATTTAAAATGAAAATTAGCATTTAAAAACAAAAATCATTACAATTTAAACAATATTTGGAATATTTTAACAATTTGATATTAAGTTAGTGTTTACCATCGGGAATTGGTATTTTTAATTATAAAACTTTTATTTTAAAGACGAATTTCAAACTTCAATGTCAGGTCATGTTAGCATTTTACACCAAACTTGGCATTTTAAAACAGGAAACGCCATTTTAACAATATTTAGAATCTTTTAACAATTTTGGATTATGTTAGTGTTTTTCGTCCAATACCGGAATTTTTAATAAAAGAAAAAAAAGATTTCGAAGAAGATGCGCAACTTTTAAGAAGTTTAAGTTATGTTAGCGTTTTAACCAAAAATTTTACTTTAAAACAAAAATCATTATCGTTTTAAAAAGATTTGCAAGTTTTTAACAGTTTCAGGTTACATTAAATTTTTTACAGAAAATCGGGGTTGTAAAACAAAAAACATTAGACTTTAAAGGTTCAAAATTTCTTAAAATGTTTTGGTTACGTTGACAATAAATTAGTATTTTCAAACAAAAATCTTTAATTTTACGAAGATTTAGAATCTTTTAACAATTTTGGATTATGTTTGTGTATTATGTCGGAAATTTATTTTTTTCATACAAAATTAGATTTTAAAGAGGATTCAGAATTTTTTATAATTTTATGTTACGTTGGCATTTTACCACAAAAATATGAGTATTTTAAAACTAAGATTTTTTTGGTTTGAACAAGATTTTCCATGTTTGAACAGTTTCAGGTTATATTAATGTTTTCCCCATTCCACAGGCAATCGAGGGTTTGAAACAAAAAGTATTAGATTTTAAAGATTCACAATTTTTTAACAATTTCAGGTTACGTTAGCGTTTGAGATCAAAAATTGGTATTTTTTACAACAAAAATAATTATAATTTGTACAAGATTTAGAATATTTTAACAATTTTTTATTATTTTGTGTATTCTGTCGGAAATTTATATTTCTCATAAAAAATTAGATTTTAAAGACAATTTACAATTTTTAACAATTTTATATTATGTTAGCGTTTCACCACAAAAATGGTATTTTCGAACAAAAATCATTATAGTTTGAACAGGATTTGCCATTTTTTACAGTTTCAGGTTATATTAACGTTTCCACAGGCAATCAAGGTTTTTAAACAAAAAATATTAGATTTTAAAGATTAATAATTTTTAACAATTTTAGGTTACGTCAGCGTTTTACACCAAAAACTGGTATTTCAAAACAAAAATCATTATGATTTAAATCAGATTTAGAATCGGTTAAGAATTTTTAATTATTTTAGTGTTATGCGAAAACAATTTGCAATTTTTTAACAGTTTCAGGTTACATTAACGTTTTTCACAGCAGATCGTTTTTTTAAAACAAAAAATATTAAAAATGAATATTGGGAAATTCGTATTTTTTAATTTAAAAAATATGATTTTGAAGAAGATTCACAACTTTTACCAATTATATTTTACGTTAGCGTTTTACACCAAAAACTATATTTTAAACAAAAATTTTGATAGTTTCAACAAGATTTTCAATTTTTAACAGTTTCAGGTTATATGAACGTTTTCCACAGGGAATCGGGTTTTTAAAACAAGAATCATTAGATATTAAAAGTTGATAATTTTTTAAATAATTCTAGGAAATCGGTTTTCTAAAAAAATATTAAATTTTTGAGATTTATAATTTTTAAACAATTTTTGATTACGTTATCGTTTTAACAAAAAACCGGTATTTCAAAACAAAAATCGTTAAAGTGTGAACAAGATTTGCAATTTTTGAATAGCCTCTGGTTATATTAATGTTTTTTACAAGAAATTATTTGAAAAAAAATCATTATAATTTGAATAACAATTACAAATCTTTTAAAAATTGTGTATATTGTTCTTTGATATTGTAAAAAATGATATATTAATTCTGAAGTTAGGACACATCAATTTCGATCAAGTATAAAAAATAATATCCGGATTACTTTTCTATTATTTTAGATAATAGATACTATGAATTACAAAATTTTCGTATTATTAATAATTTTATATTTTAATTTAAAAATTACATTAGAAAAAAAAATCGCGCGCGTTCTTGTTTTCTACTTTATTTAAATAAAAATACATAGGAAAAATATATAAAAATGACACAAAAAAATGCAATTCACAGATGAAAAAGTTAAAAAAAGAATTATTATTGCAAAAGATTCATACTATATTTATTATAAGTAAAAATAAAGTGATTACAGAAATGTGAGGTTATGTAAGTCAGTTACAAGTACAGATTGTCACAGGATTCGGAGGTGCTATTGTAAATAACTTTTTGAGCCATTATTAAAAGAATAATGGAACTCACTTGTTTAATTGAGTGTTTATAAAATTCCTGTGATTCTTTTGGCAACTTTTGGCATTCTCGTATCAAGAATCTGAACAATGATTTCGGTGAGTTTGCTGATGTTTTCAAAAATGCACTTGACATTACCATTATTCGTCACCAGACGACCTTGCTATAATAATTCGCACAATTCACGTTTATCTAATTTATTCTTGATAACTTTCTCACCAAATTTTGATTTTACAAACAAACAATAATGTCCACGCACAGTTGAAGAAACTTTAGAAAGGAACGAACATAACCTCTTTTTCCATGATTATAGAAAACAATATTCTATCACAAAATTCTTGAAATTGACTTTGATTTTATTTTACTTTTTGAGGTTGTTTGGCAGCAAACTTTCGTTTTTGTTATTTTTGAGTTACAGTAGGATGCCTTTTTAAAGTAAGAAAAGAATTAAACGAGTTAAGAAAGGCTTTTTAATTATTTGTGCTAACTTTTGTTTTTCATATTTTTATTTCAAATTATAATCTCTCAGATTTTATTTAAAAAAATGTATTTTTTACTACTATTTATAATATTATTTACTTTAGTTAAGAGTTCTTGTTTTGATAGTCTTTTAATTGACTGAAAGTGCGCCTTACAATTTTGAAATATTTGAAACATATATATATATATATATATTTGAAATATATTATAATACTTTTATTTAACTCAGGGTTGCTACAAAATTCCAATTTCGAAATTCCGTGACTTCCATGAAATATTTTTCCTTTTTCTTGACCGTTCTAAATTTTTTTTTATGTAGAATATAAATCTTCCAAAAATTACGTAAACAGTTTAAAACAAAACTTGAAGGGACTTAAATTTTCAGATAAAACAATTAATATTCAACTAAGAAGAAAGGATTTTTTAATGAATTAGGTAAATTTTCAATCAAAGCGATGGATCTTTGATAGAAAAAAATTATTTTTGAACGAAAAGTCTAAGAGCGTTGATATTTTCACCAAAAATATTTTGATTTTAAATCGAAAACAGTTGAATTAAACGCAAAAATATGAAATGTTCACAAATTATTTGAATACTCAATCAAAACAGAATAATTTTCAAACCGAAAAGAGTAATTTTCAACAAAAGACTTGAATTTTCAACAAAAGAGTTTAATTTTCAACCGAGAAAAATTTCTCAGTCAATAAAGAAAAAAATCTTATCTAAAATGTTGAATTTTCAAGCCAAAAATATGGAATAATTCGGCCAACCAGTGGAGTTTCAACCCGAAAATATGAATTTTTAACAAAAAATTCAATTTTCTGCCAAAATAAACTAATTTTCAACACAAAAGAGACGAGTGTTCAAAAAAAAAAAAAAAAAAAAAATTTTCTACTAAAAAAGATAAATAAAAAAAAAATTGATTAGCATTTCGAACTCGAAAGTTCATTGCCTCA
>CAKNXH010002007.1:199449-228809 GCA_932178445.1 Andricus quercusramuli
CTACTAAAAAAGATAAATAAAAAAAAAAATTGATTAGCATTTCGAACTCGAAAGTTCATTGCCTCACTACCCGATTCGGGTAGTGTTTCTAGGTGGATAAATACTACCAGTGTGGGTCCACCACACCCACGATGGGTCAACAACACGCAGTATTCCCGAACGGTCACCCATCCAAGTACTAACCGCGCCCAACACTGCTTAACTTCAGTGATCTAACGGGAACTGGTGTTTTCAGCGTGGTATCGCCGTTGACAAAAAAGATACATTTTCAAGCAAAAATAGAATGGTTACATTCTCAGTTTAAAAAATTATCTTTCAACTAAAAAACGATTTTTCAACCAAATAGTTAAATTTCCAACCAAATTGATGAATCTTTGATAAAAAATATTAATTTTTAACGAAAAATGTAAGAGTGTTGATATTTTCACCAAAAATATTTCCATTTTAAATCAAAAACAGTTGAATTAAACGAAAAAATATGAAATTTTCACAAATTATTTGAATACTCAATCAAAACAGACTAATTTTCAAACCAAAAAGAGTAATTTTCAACAAAAGACTTGAATTTTCAACAAAAGAGTTTAATTTTCAACCGAGAAAGATTTTTCAGTCAATAAAGAAAAAAATCTCATCTAAAATGTTGAATTTTCAAGCTAAAAAGATGAATTTCTGGCAAACCAGTGGAGTTTTCAACCCGAAAATATGAATTTTTAACAAAAAATTAATTTTTCTACCAAAATAATCTATTTTCCAAAACAAATCAGACAAGTGTGTAACAAAAAAAAAAAAAGAATTTTCAACTAAAAAAGATAAATTTTCAAGCCAAAATGGAATGGTTACATTTTCAGTTTAAAAAATTCACTTTCATCTAAAAAAACGAGTCTTCGAAAAAATAGTTAAATTTTCAACCAAAGTAATGAATCTTTGATAAAAAATATTAATTTTCCACTAAGAATGTAATAGCGTTCAGATTTGCACCAAAATGTTTGTTTTATTTTGAATCAAAAACTGTTGAATTAAACGAAAAAATGAGAATTTTTAATAAATTAGTTGAAGCCTTTATTAAAACATACTAATTTTAAAACCAAAAATTCTTCAGTCAATAAAGAAAAAAATCTCATCCTAAATGTGGAATTTTCAAGTCAAAAAGACAAATTTCCTGCCAAACAATTGAGTTTCCAATCACGATATATGAATTTTTCACAAAAAAGTGGAATTTTATATGAAGATAATATAATTTTCAAACCAAAACAGACGAATTAAAAAAAAACGGAATAGTTACATTTGCAGTTGAAAAAAATTAAATTTCACCTAAAAAAACTAATTTCTAACAAAAAAGTTAAATTTTCAAACAAATAAATGAGTTTTTAAAAACTAAACTGATGAATCTTCAACAACAAAAAAAACAAAGTTTTAATCAAGTAGTTGATTGTTCAAGCCAACAGATGAATTGTCTACCAAAAAAGTCAATTTTTCAACAAAATACAGGAATTTTCAACAGAAAAGATGAATTTCCAACCAAAAATAGTAATAGGTAAATTGCAGTTTAGAAAAATAAATTTTCAACAACAAAAAAATGTTCAACAAAATAGTTAAATTTTCAACCGAAGCAATGCATTTTTAACTAAGAATAGAATTGTTAAATTTTGAGTAAAAAAATTCAGTTGCAACCAAATAAAATAATTTTCTACCAAGAAGATTGAGTTTCTATCAAAAATATTTCACAATAATTGGAATAGTTCAATTTTGAGTTGAAGAATTGAATTTTTTACAAAAATGGTGAATATTCCACAACAAAAAGTGAATTCTTAATCGAATATTCAGTTAAATTTTTAACCCAAAACATTAATTTTTTACCAAAAAAGTAAAATTTTCAACAAAATACATGAGTTTTCAACAGGAAAGATAAATTTTGAACAAAAAATAGTATTGTGAAATTATCAGTTAGAAAAATAAAATTAAAAAAAAAAAAAAAAAAAAAAAAAAACATTTTTCAACAATTGTAGTTTAATGTTTACATAAAACAGGATACATTTTTAACTACAACTAGAATAGTTATATCTGGTTAAATTTTAAGTTAAAGGAATTAATTCTCAATTACAAAAAGAATTAATTTTCAACTGAAGAAATGAATTTTCAACCAAAAAGATAATTTTTCAACCAAGAAGATTAATTTTCCACCAAAAAGATTAATTTTTAACAAAATACATGAACTTTCAACCAAATATTTGAGTTCTTAAAGAAATTTCCAACTGAAGAGATGAATTTTCAACCAAAAAGATTAATTCGTCACAAAAAAGATTTTTTTAAAATTTAATTTATTATTTAATTATTATTATTATTATTTAATTAATTAATTTAATTCTACCACAAAAAGACAAATATTCAACGAAATAGTTTAATTTTCAACCAAACGTGGAATAGTTCAATTTTTAGTTAATAAAGTTCATTAAAAAAAAAGTTCAACAAAATATTTAATTTTTCAGCAAAAAATGGTTTTGAAGTAAAATGGTGAATCATTAATGCAAAAAATTAATTTTTAACCAATTAGTTCCACTTTAAACAAAGTGCTTAAATTTTCAACCACGAAAGATGAATTCTCAACAGAAAAATGTAATAGTTGATATTTCAACCAAAAATGATGTTTATTTTAAACCGAAAACAGTTGAATTCAATCAAAAAGAAGAATTTTCAACAAAATATACTTGAATCTTAAACCAAAACAGATTAATTTTCATCCAAACTGTTGAATTTTCAACCACAATGAATGGTTTTGAAATAAAATTGTTGAAATTTCAACAAAATTATAAAATTATCTTCAATTTCAGTTTATGGAAAATTGTTCTGACTCTGTCAGGTTTTCCCTAAAATTCCCTGGATTACCCGAATTCTCTGACCTGTAGCAACCCTGTAATTCTTTACTGTACGTAATTGAAGGAAATCCATTTCCGAATGTTTTACTTAATTCCCCAAATATAAACCATTTGCCTTCCATTTCAGGTTAGAAAAGTTAGTTAATAAAATTATACATCGTTCTTTTTCGAAAGAAATACTTAAATTAAAAAATGCAGCCACTCAGTACTTCCGGTATTATTTTTGGAATGAGCACTAAAAATTACCTAAAAATAATTCGCCAAATCCATACTACAATCCAAAGAAATCAAACTGCTGGAATAATTAGTGAGTCTTTTGTGATAATTTTCTTGTAGCGAGTTTTGAAAGTACATTTTCGTAATGAAATTTTTTTTTTCAGTAATTGGAGATGAAATATTAAAAGCTCAAGTAAAGGATACGAATTCTCAGTTTATATGCAATCTTCTCTATAAATGTGGAGTTAGAGTAAAGAAGGTTAGTTCAAATAGGAAATGGTTCAACTTGTCGGGATTGTTGTGTATAAAAAAGACGTTTTTTGTTTAAGATTTCTGTCATAAGTGACAATGTTGACGAGATAGCAAATGAAATTCGTGATTTCTCTAGGAAATTTACTCATGTAATTACTTCTGGAGGAATCGGACCGACACATGATGATGTTACTTACGAGGGTAATTATAATGATAGTATAATTTACTTCGTTATTGCAAATTTTTGACTGAAAATTAAACTATTTGGTTAAAAATGAACTTCTTGGTTGAAACTTCATATTTTCGGGTTGAAACTGCAACTGTTCTATGTAGAAAATTCATCGTTTTGTCTTGAAGATGTTTTTTTTTTTAAATTAAAAATTAATTTTTTAAATGAAAGTTTAAGTATTCCATTTTTGGTGAAAAATTGATCTTTTTAGTTCAAAAATTCAATTAATTGTTTGGAAATGTATGTAATTTTTTGCAAATTCGTCTTTTTTGGTAGAAAATTAATCTGCTTGGTTCAAAATTCAACTTTGCTTCGAAATGTATGTATTTTGTTGAAAATTCGTCTTTCTTGATAAAAAATTATCTTCTTGGTTGAATTTGTTGAGAATTCTTTTTTTTTTATTAGGAAATTGAACTGTTTTAAATAAAATAAAAAATTTAACTGTTTTAATTAACTGTATAAAAAGTCAACTGTTTTGTAGAAAGCTCGTCTTTTCAGCTCGAAAATTCCACTATTTGGTTCAAAATTTATGTATTATGATTAATTGTACATTTTTCATTAAATTTTTTTTCTCTATTGATTGAAAAATCTTTCTTTGTTGAGGATTCAAGTATTTTGTTGAAAATTTATCTTTTTTAGGTCAATTCATTTTTTTAAATGTAAAATTATTTTGTTTTGTAGAAAACTCGTCTTTTTGGGTTGAAAATTAATCTTCTTGGTTGAAAATTTAACTATGTACTTGTATTTAGTTAAAAATTAGTCTCTGGTAGAATTGACCTGTTTTTTATATAAAATTAAAATCTTTTCTTGATGAAAATATCAACTCATACATTTTCTGTTTGTGAATTCCGAGGTGAATTCATCTTTTTTGGTTATCGAAAATTCGCAACTACTTGTTTGAAGTTTGAGCTACTTTGTTAAATCATAAGAAGCAGTAAGATTCGACCAAAATCAAAATTGATGGATCCCTTAATAAATTTACAAAATAAATTTAGGTGGCAAAAATTAGGTGAGATGATTGTCCAAAGGGATCTAAGCAATTTTTTTAATGTTCGCCGATACCACGGGTTAAAATACAAAAATAGAAATAAATTACGTGGATGGAAAATAATGCCATAAAGATGAAATATAGGAAAATGCAGAAAACTTACAATAATATTGAGAAACAAGGATAATTATTAGAAAACTATATTTAATTTCTTGAAGATCGAGTATTGCCTTCTGGCAAGACATGCCGGATTTTAATTTTCCCTTCCGGCATACTTTGACGGATTTTGATTTTCTGTTCCGGAATATTTTACCGTCTTCACTTTTTTCTTTTTCACTGGAAAATCAAGAAGTTTCATAAAACATATTAATATTTGAAATATTGCAAAAGATGATTTATAATAATCTTCAAATTGATTCATTCAAATTGACTTAAAGTAACATGAAGTCCAAGCAATTTATATATTAATAATAATTATTTTTCAAATTTATTACTAAATTGGATAGCTTATTAAGAAATAAATTTTTTTTCAGGTCTCGGTAAGGCGTTTGGAAGTCCTCTTTATTATCATCCAAAATTAGTTGATATTGTAAAAAATAAATTCGGAGTAGAGAGTGCTTCTTCTCCGGGATTCAAGTTAGCTTACGTGAGTTTCATGAAATGATTCTAGAATTAATCAGTTGGGAATTTAATATTGTATCTTTGACAGGCTTTGAGAAACAGAACGCATTACATTTTTTGTACGTGAATTTTTTGAGTTTTACAGTTTTTCCAGAATTTGAAAACTATTCAACGGGTATAATTTTTTCGCGATTCTAGAAAAAATCATTGTAGAAAATCATTATAAGAGACTCAGTATAGAAGTAAATAATGTTGAAATATTGAAAGAAGTAATGCAAAAAATAGAGAAATTATAAACGAATGATTGACTTATGTATTTAAAGTAAAAAAACGAATTAGAAAAGAATTTCAAGACCTCAAAAATTTCATGGAATGTCTAAGAAGTTGTTTAACGGATTTGATAGGGTTTCCAATTATTTTAAATGATTTTCGGGATTTTCAAAGATTAACCAAATTCAAAGGGATTTCAAAGAACTTTGTAGGATTTCTAAAATTTGTAAGCTTGATTTCAAGGGATTTCTAGAGAACATTGGAAAATTAATTAAACTTCATAAAATTTCAAGAGTTTCCTTGCAAATCCAAAGCTGTTAAGGTATTTCAAGAAATTTCACAAGATTTGAAGGATTTTCTTGAATCTCTGAGGATTCCAAATATTACTAGATATTTGAACGGTTTTTTAGAGAACTTTAATGAATATGTTCAATTTAAATTATATTCAAGGGATTTTAAATGATTTTTACTTACTTTAGTGGATTTTTATGACTTTAAAAGAAAATATTTCCAGCGATTTTGCAGGATTCCAAATGATTTCAAAAATTTTATGAGTTTTTAAAGAATTTTGTAGGATTTCCAAAGATTTGAAAGAATTTCACTAAATTTAAAGGATTTTAAGGGATTTGAAAGATTTCTACGGGTTTGAACGGTTTTTAGAGATCTTTAATGAATAAGTTGAAATTATTTTAAATATTTAAGGGCTTTTCAATGATTTATATTTCAATGGATTTTTACGATTTCCAACGGAAAAATTTCAAAGGATTTTAAGGGATACCAAAGGATTTCAAGATATTTATACAGTTTCGAAGGATTTCAAATGATTCTTACTTATTTCAGTGGATTTTCATGTCTTTCAAAGGAAATATTTCCATGGATTTTAAGGGATTCCAAAGGACTTAAAAAATTTGAAGAGATTTTTAAGAATTTTGTAGGATTCCCAAAGATTTGAAGGAGTTTCACAAGATTTAAAGGATTTTAAGGGATTTGAAAGATTTCTAAGGGTTTGAACGGGTTTTTAGAGATGTTTAATAAATAAGTTGAAATTATTTTAAATATTCAAGGGCTTTCAAATGATTTCTAATTATTTGAATGAATTTCAAGGGTTTCCAAAGGATTTCAAGATATTTAAACAATTTCAAGGGTTTTAAAAGAATTTCTTAGGATTTCCAAATATTTCAATGGATTTCTACAGAACTTTGGAAAATTATTTGCAATTAATGAAATTTCGAGGGATTCTTACCGATTTCAAAGATTTAAAGGGATTTTGAGGTATTTCGGGTAATTTTACAAAATATAAAGGATTTTATGGAATCTCCAAGGATTCAAAAGATGTCTAGGATTTTAATCGGGGTTTTTAAAGAACTGTAATGAATTAGTTTCTACTTTTTGTAATGGATTTTTACTAAAGAAATATCCCAAGATATTTAAATAATTTCAAAGAATTTAAAAGAATTGTGTAGGATTACCAAAGATTTTCATGGATTTGTATAGAATTTTGGAAAATAAATTGAATGAAATGAAATTTCAAGGCATTCCTAGCGATTTGAAAGATTTAATGTGATTTCAAAGCATTTTAATGAATTTCTAGAGAACTTTGGGGAATGTAGTAAATTTTGTTTCAAATTATTTGAAAGATTTCAACGATTTCAAGGGATATGAAGGAATTAATAAAATTCCGAAGGATTTTAAGTTATTTTAAAAGATTCCAAAGAATTTCAAGGGATCTCAAAGAATGTTGTAAAATTTCTTGAAATTTCAAGAACTTTCAAAGAATTTTTACAAGGTTTAAATGGATTTTGTAGGGCCTCCAAGTATTTCAAAGATTGTAGGGAATTTAAAACATTTCAAGGGATTTCTAGAGAGCTTTAGAGAATAAATTAAAAAGGATGTCTACGGATTGGAACAAATTTCAAATACTTTTAGTGGATTCAAACAGATTTTTAAAGGTAGCAGGGGATTTCAAGAGATTTTAAAGTTCAAAGCCTGCGATTTTGGCATGAAAGTCGCTCTTGTTGCTTTCTTTGATCTCATTTTTTTGTATTACTTCATTTATTTTTCAGGTCATTAACTCAGGGCCTGCTCACTTATTTTTTAACAATTCCAGGCCTGAACATTGTTTAATTTTACTCAAAAGGTAGTAGGTATTTTTTGGAATTTTACTAATAGAATAAAAATATCCGCAGATTCCCAAAGAAGCTTCTTTGCATTTTGGAGAAAACCAAGAAACTGGAAGACCCCTGACTTATCCTTGCGTAACATTGA
Organism: Andricus quercusramuli; assembly: GCA_932178445.1. Classification (NCBI taxonomy): domain Eukaryota; kingdom Metazoa; phylum Arthropoda; class Insecta; order Hymenoptera; family Cynipidae; genus Andricus; species Andricus quercusramuli. The sequence continues at coordinate 207,164 of CAKNXH010002007.1, forward strand.
ACAATGTTTTCGTTTTTCCCGGTTCACCAAATTTCCTCAAGGGATCTTTTGGATCCCTGTGCGAGGTATATTTTAAATTAATTTACACAGTATATAATCGTTAAAAAAAGGAAACAAACTGTACTTAATATATTTTTTGAATTCCTTTCCAGAAACTCTTTCGCACTAGTAAACATTTTTTTTCGACCCAACTTTATTTAAATGCCCGAGAAGAAGTGTTTGCAAATGCTCTCACATCCGTTTCTAAAGAATTTCCTGACGTAACTTTCGGATCCTATCCCGATTTTTCATACAGGTAATGTCCACACTTTTTATTGTTTCATATTAAACTTCGATAACGAATTAATATGTCATTAATTTTTTTTCAGTTATTACAAAGCTCGAGTGACAATAGAAAGTGATGATGAAATCGAGGCGCAGAAAGCGAGAGATAAATTTTGTAGTTTAATTCCAAACAATATTTTAGTTGATTACGACCCATCTCCTTTGGAAAGTGTTGTAAAAAAATTTGAAAGATTTTTAGAAGAACAAAAAGAACGAAGAATCTATGAGGATTGCTTAAATAAAATCGAGTAATTGCTTTTTATTGAATTTTAAAATTATGTAACTATTTTTTTTAATGTATGTTTTAAATTACAGATCCATTTATCAAGAAGCGGATAAAGTTGCAATTTATTTTGATAGCAATGCTGAATCTACTGTATTAACACATTTAGCATTTATTGCGAGGAAACGAATTCAAAGAAATTCAAGCAAAATAGAACTTCTATATTGTAAACAAGGTAGCATTTCTTCTGCAGAAGAAAAATTTCTTAAGCTAACGGTGGAGAAGTGAGTTTATTGAAATACTTTATCTCAAGAAAGTCAAATAATATCGAAAGATTTTTTATTCATTTTGTCTACGTACTTATAAATTAGAAAGAGATTTATTTTCTTATAATGTGTTTATCTTGCAGGTATGATGCAAATCTAGTTTTTCTGAAAGAATCTCCACAAGAAACGATACAAAATTTCCCACTGATAAGAGCGGATTTAAAGATCATTTTATTTGCGGCAAAAACAGAAGAGGAGAAACAAAAATTCTTCAAAGCAAGTGAAGAATTGCTGGGTCATATTAAAATTGAGTGTCCATTGATGGGTTGGACAAGCACAAACGTCTCAACCTTACTGAAATCTCTTTCACTTTCATACTATTCATCTTCTGACAAAAGATAATTTGATACAAATTCTATCGAATGAAATTCATCTGCCTACCTCGATATTAGGATTTAATTTTAAATTTGTTTTAAGTTATTTAAAAAGAATGAGTGATATACACCTCATGAAAAAAGAGAATTTGATACCAATTTTATCCAATGAAATTCATCTGCCTAACTCGATATTAGGATTTAATTTTGAATTTATTTCAAGTTATTTAAAAAGAATAAGTGATATACTTTTAAAAAGAGAATTTCATCAAATGAAATTCATCTGCCTACCTCGATATTAGGATTTAATTTTGAACGTATTTAAAGTTATTTAAAAAGAATAATTGATGTACACGTCATGAAAAAAAGATAATTTAATACAAAATTTGTCGAATGAAATTCATTTATCTACCTTGATATTAGGAGTTAATTTTTGATTTATTTTAGGTTATTTAAAAAGAATAATTGATATTATGTTCGAAGTCGCTTTTCCACTCGAAAATAAAAAGTTTTCATTACGGATATTTTTTTCATAGGCATGCGTATTTTTTAGATATTTCGATTTCTCAAGTTAAAAAAAAGCAGTATAATTATATCATCATATTTAAATTATTCATGTCCCCGAAGGAACATATATTCAATAATAATAATGATAATAATATGTATTAAAAATTTCAAGCTGGCCCCGAATTATTTTGGTTTTTGGACCATATTCTTGCAGTCAGCTCCGTTCTTAACGCATTTTTTAAAGCATCCGAGAGACAGCAATGTTTGATTTTCGCACAATCATGAAATCAGCAACAATTTTATCACATCTCTTGTCAGCAACCTGTGAATAGAAAAAGAATATTTTTTTTATATTTATGTTAAATTTGGTTGCATACCCTGTAAAAAGGAGAGCATTGAAGTAGATTATATGGCATTGAAAAAATCGTACACTTTAATGCCTATAAATCCAAACAAATTCCGTTTTTGTCCGAATGCGCTTCATGGCATTAGACAGTTTTCGTTCGAATCATTTTGAATCACACAAATAAATTATGGCATTAAAGTGAATGGAACCAATGCCGTTCAATGCTGTTGAATTACCAAATAAGTCGAATGCCATTTAATGCTTTTTCCGAACGGATATATCGAATACAATCAATGCATTCGAATGCCGTTAACTCGGATTCATTCGGATTCATTCGGATTGAAAATCGTTTTTGGTTAATCCGAGTTCGGATTCATTCGGATTGAAAATTTGGTTCGGATTCATTCGGATTAAACCGGATTGAGTCGGATTAATTTTTGACCGATTTGGATCGAAGGAAATGTAAAAAAAATGTGGATTAGTTCGAATTAACTCGGATTGGTTCGGATACAGATTCCGGAATGATTCGGATGATTACGGTTTGGTTCGGAAGGAATTTCTATCCGATAATTTCGCCAGGGTTTTACTGGAAAATTCTACAATTTGTTTCAAAATGTATGCATTTTTGTGTAAATTCGTTTTTTTTTAATGAAAAATTAATCTTCTGGACTGAAAATTCAAATACTTGGTTGAAAGTCGAAGTACTTTGTGAAAAATTTTGGTTGACATTTTGTTTCTCTCTTGACTGGACAATATTTCTTATTTGAAAATTCAACTCTTGTTGAAAATTCCTATATTTAGTTTGAAAATACATCTCTTTTGGTAGACATTTGATCTTTCTGGGTCAAAAATGCGTTTTTGTTTTTTTTTAATTTGTTAAAATTTTATTTTTGTTAGGATTCAATTATTGCGCTGAAAATTCGTGTTTTTTATTTGAATTCTACTGTTTTTGATTCAAAATTAAAATATGTTTTGGTTGCAACATCAACTATTACATTTTTCGATGCGAATTCATCTTTATGGTTAAATTCGACTGTTTTTGATTCAAAATTAACATTTTTGTTTTGTTAAAATACCAATTATTATATTTTTCGTTCAGAATTAATTTTTTCATTGAAAATTCAACTACTAGGTTAAAATTTGAACTTTATTGTTAAGAATTAATTTTTTTTCAAGATTCACCATTTTAATTGAGAGTTAAATTATTCTGTTAAAAATGCAACCATTTTGTTTAAAATTTAATTATTTTGTTTGAAATTTATCTGTTTTGTTTCATATTCGTCTTTTTGGATAAAAATTCGTACTTTTTGATTGAGAATTCATCTGTCTTCTAAAAAAGAAGTCCCTTTTGCTTGAAAGTTCGACTATTTTGTTGAAAATAAATCTTGGTAGGTCGAAAATTCAGCTATTTTGTTAAAAATTCATCGCTTTGGATTAGAAATTATTCTTATTTACCTTCCCGGCAAGAAGGCTTGAATATAATAGGATTGAAAAATGCAATTCCTGTGAATACCTGATTTTCCCTTCGTTCTCTTATATCAGAAACAGTATTAGAAATAAGCAACTGCTATTCCTGTCAATACATTTTGAAAAATATAATTTCGAATTTACATACAATTTATTCACAATTAGTAAATTATTTACTATAACTATGCATGTACAATTATTAACGTCATATTAAAATTTATTTCATCTACATTGAATTCAAATTTACAATTTATTTAAAATAACTAATTTTTTAAAAACACATAAATTGTATTTGGAATTTAGGTATCACAAAATGTATTACACTCAATTCAGTTCATTATATTGAAATTGAGGATGATACATTACATATAAATCCAATGTAAAGTTCTTGAATTAAAATCACTTGATCTCTCCGAAGTGTAAACTTGAATTCATTTAAATTGACCCTTCCTAACTTATATTCCAAAATGGATAATTCAAACAATTTTATGCACACATTTGTTGAAGGAATAAGAGTGAATTAAATACAATTCAAATCTATCCTGCTTTACGGAATACGAGAGAGATGTCATTAACGCTATATGAATAGCCGGAAATTACATTTTTGAGATAACTTATTCTATTTTTGTGCATTGAAGCCTAATGGAAAAATCAGATATATTGTAAATAATAGAATTACCTCTGCTTTTACGTTAGAATCAGAAATTTTTAATCTTATTCTATTCAAGCCTTCTTGCCGGGTTGTTTGAAAATTCAACTGTTTTATGAAAAATTCGTTTTTTTTTGCTTAAGGATTTGTCTGTTTGGTTAAAATTGCAACTGTTTTGGGTTGAATTTAAATCTTGTTTGCTTGAAAATTTGTCACTTTTGCTTTAAATTCCAACTGTGTGATATATTTTAATCTGCACAAAATTTTCTTCTTCTACTGCTTCGCAAATAGATAGACAAAGTATTTTTAGCAAAGCAAACAAACAAACTGGCAGTTAAAACAGAGTGAAATTTCTGTTAATGTGTTTAATATGAGGTGCATAAATTCCAGAAGAGTCGGTGGCAGATGGATAATTGAATTGTAATTTGTAAAAATTTGTAAGTGACTCACTTGGAAGTTACAGAGAGCCAACAAGAAGATCGCACACAATAATTCGTTTAATTTCTACTTCCTCGTGAAGATGAACCAGAACTATTTGATCACAGTCTACAAAGTGCCTTTTTGTCCTAAATACTTATCACGTGGAATGTTTATTTAATGTACGGAAGAGGAACGAACGATCAAATGACCATGACTTGAAGCCTCGTCGAAGGTAATGTTGGGTGAACAAAAATATGTTTGTTTTTTCTGAAATCTTTGCTTAAATTGTGAGAATATGCTGATATCATTTTTGATACATATGCGAAAAATTCATATTAAGTATCATGCATGTATCACGCGTGAAAAAAGTCTTCTTTATACATATGTGACACATGCACCCACCATTCATGTTGAACATCCAACAATGTCCAATAATATCCGCTTTTGGGAATAAGAAGCTAAAAACATTAATTTCCAACAAAAAGTTTGGTCATTAAGTGCTTAAATAATAAGATAGTAATATTTCAGCATATCGCAATTAAAATGTTTAAAACATCAGAAATGTGTTCTACTATATTTAATTCACAATTCTGACTAATCATTGTTTCAATATAGCTTAAAATTTAACAATCGCGTTTTGGTCATATTTAAAATGACCAGAACGCATTCTGGCATTCTTGAAAATGCCAGAATGCGTTTTGTCCGTTTTCGAACCACCAAAACCCGTTCATGTGTGTGTGTGTGTGTAGTTTTCAAAAGGGCTGGCCCGAAACTGTCCTTTAGAGTGATCGAACTATATTCCGTTTGTTGCTATCATATCCAGTTTAATAGATATTTGCGATTGAGATTTTCAATAAAAAATTGTTTAGCCTTTTTTTAAAGGGCAAAAATTTTGTTTTATCCTCTCGGGTGACTACGTCGCTGCGTTTTTAACGCAGTTTGCGAATATCGTCTTACTTTAGCGATGTATAATTATATTATCATATTTAAATTATTCAAGTCCCCGAAGGAACATATCTTCAATAATAATAATAATATGTAATAAAAATTCTTGGTGACAAACATTTATTGAAAATGCATATTTGGCGGGCATATTAGGAGGTGAGTAGAGTTGTGTGGGTGAATTGGAGAGACAAAAAATGTTTTTTGGTGTGGGAGTGAGGTGGGGTTTAGGTAGATAGAGAAAGTGAGGTTAGGGCGGCAAGGAGTCGGAGGAGTTTTTGGTCGGGAGTCTTGGGCCTTTAAGGGGTCAAGGGTGGTTCTAGCAGGGTTAGAGGATGTTAAGGGAGAGAAAGGGGTGGCTGCAGAGGCTGTGAGGAATAGAAAAGAAAAAAAAAGAAGGGAAATAGAGGGAAAATTTGGCGGTGAGTCTTCAGAGACATCTGTCGGCTGCGGTGGGTACTGCATGGAGAGGTCCCAGTTACCGGCGGCAGAGCGGGTGGAAAACAGTGAGAGTGCTGTCAGTGCTGCTAGTGAAATAGATGGGGAGGAAATTTTCCACGTGCCACGACGGACAACACCGCGTGGTTCGGTGTCGAGTAGCGCGCCAGGGAGAGGGAGAAGGCGGAACGGTGGGAACGAAAGAAGCCAGAAGGTAAGGGAGAGAGAGTCGAGCACAAGTGACTGGGAGGATCTCTTGAAGAGGAAGAGAGACAAGCGAGAGAGTCCGGACAAAATCGAATTGGAGAGTCCTTTTAAAAAAAGCGTGAGATGACCTAGGTCACCCCCCCCCCCAATGGAGGGAATGGCAGGGAAGGAGGCTCTCGGGATGCTGGTAGGCGAGATCAGGGGGCTGAGGGTGGACGTGAGGGTGACTAAGGAGCAGATGGAAGGCATGAGGGAGGACTTGAGAATCAGAGATGATAGATGGGAAAAGGAGGCGAATGAGCCGAGGGAGAGAGTAGAAGGGTTAGAGAGGGAAACGAAAGAGAAGGAAGTTAAAATAAAACAGATGGAAGAGGAGATCAGGTTGTGGAAGGAAACGACGAAAAAGAGACTTGAGAAGGTGGAGGGCAGGACGGAAATGGAAGTAGGAGACGGGAGTGGGGGGAGTGCGATTCAAGGTATTTGGGAGAGGGTAGAGAATATGATAGAAGATAAAGTATGTGAGTTTAGGAATAAAAAGGAGGAGAGGGCGGATAGGGAAAGGATAAGGGCAATGGAGTTGAGAATGGAGAGAAAAGAAAAGGGCAGACAGGAGAAATAATATCGTGATAAGAGGGTTGAAGCTAAAGAGTGGAGAAGGAAGGGAGGGCGTGGAAGAGCTGCTACAGAGCATTGGGTTGGTTAAAGGCAGGGTGGGGAAAATTAAGTTGGAGGGGAGGAAGGAGAAGGAAGTGGCGGTTGTGGAGTTGGAGAGCTGGGAAGAAAAGTTGGGGGTAATGCGAAATAAGAACAGGATACAGGATGAGGGAGTTTTCATCGATCACAATTTGACGAGAAAGGAAAGGGATGTGCAGAGAATGCTGTATGACAGGGCTAGGAGGGAGCGAAGAGAAGGGAGATCGACGAAGGTAAGATATCGGAAAATAAGAGTAGACGGGAATATGTAGGTGTGGGACGAGGAGAAAGAGGTATTGAAGGAAGTGCAGGGGGATTTGTTTCGTAGTAGGGGGGTGATGCAGGGTAGAGGAGTAGCGAAGGTGCTGCACTGGAACGTAGCAGGGGTAAAGAAGAAGGACGAGGAGTTCTGGCGGTATATCCAGGAATTTGATGTTCTGGGACTGGTCGAGACGTGGGTAGAAAGAAAGGAATGGGATAGAATAGAGCCAAAGCTGCCAAGGGGGTATAGACTCCTGGAGGCTGTCAGAGTGAAGAAGACAGGAAGGGCCAGTGGGGAAATTATAACCGGGATTAGAGATGGATTAGAGGAAAAAGTTCATGGAGAGGAAGAGGGGGAGGGAGTGCAAATGAGGGAAATAAAAATAGGAGGGATAACGTGTAAGTTTGTGACAGTGTACAATAAGGATGGGATGGAAAGAATTAAAGAAAGGGTAGAAGGCCTGGTGGGCGAAAGAGAGGAGGGTATGGTGGTACTGGGTGGGGACTTTAATGCGAGGATGGGGAGCGAAGGGGGACTTTACAGGGAAGGGGAGAGCTTCGAAAGGAAATCGAAGGATAAGATAATAAATAAGGAGGCGGAGATTCTAAGGGACAGAATGGAGGATAGAGGCTGGGCGGTGGCGAATGGTATGGCAACTGGGGACGAAGAGGGAGAATGTACACATGAATACATATGTAAGTAAGGTGGGGGTATCGGTTGTAGACTGTATGGTTATGAATATGCAAGGATGGGAGGAGACGGGAAAATTCGTAGTAGAGGGGAGTGTGGAATCAGACTATTAGCCATTAAGTCTGTGGATAAGAGGTGAGGGTGGCCTAAGACAAGGCAGGGAAGAAGTCTCGATAGGGGTGAGGATGACCTGGACGAGGGAGGCGATAGAGAAGTATCAGGAGCAGCTAGGAAAGGTACGGTTTGGAGGAGAGTCGGTGGAAGGTATATGGGAGGATTTGAAAGAGAAGGTGAAAGGGTGTGTGCAAGAGATGGTATTTAAAAAGAAGAAGAAAGGAATGGTGAAACCGTGGTCGGATAGGGAATGTAAAAAGATGAAAAGGAAGGTGAAGATGAAGTATAAGAAGTGAAAAGAGGGTAATGCGAGAAGGGAGGAGTACGTAGAAATGAGGAAGGGGTTTAGCTTGATGTGTAAGAAGAAAGAACAGGAAAAGGAGAAAGATTTGGAAGAGGAGTTAGCAAATGTTGAGACGGGTAGAGAACGAAGCATGGCTGTTTAGAACACAAGAGCTAAGGGAGAGGCTGAAGGAGGTAGTGAAGAAAGTATGGAAAGGCGAGGAATTCTCAGGAGGGTGGAGAGAAGGGTTAATAGTGTCACTGTATAAGAAAGGAGATAGAGATAGACAGGAAGTTTATAGAGGGATTACGCTAATGAATACGGCATATAAAGTATACGCGATGGTGGTGCAAGAGAGACTGTGGTAGGATTTCGAGGGGAAAGGAATATTGTCGGAGACGCAGGCGGGATTTAGGGCGTGTATGAGTATTATCGACAATATACACGTTCTGTAGCACGTGGTGGATAGAGAATTAGCGAAGAAGGGGACGAGGGTGTACGCGTTTTTTGTGGATCTCAAAGGCGCGTTTCCGTCGGTGGATAGGGGGAGGTTGTGGGAGGCGATGGAAAATAGGGAAGTAGAGAGAGGCCTGATTAAGAGGGTAAGGGAGTTATATGAAGAGACCAAATACAAGGTAAAAGAAGGGGAGTGGATTTCGGAAGGATTCTGGATGGATAGGGGGTTAAGGCAAGGGTGTCCACTTAGCCCAACGCTTTTTGCGATTTTAATTGCGGATATGGAAAGTAAGCTGGAGGCCGGGGTGGTAGGAGGAGTCAGCATAGGAGGGGTCAGAATTTGGTCACTAGTGTATGCAGATGACTAGTGTTGCTGGCAAATAGCGAGGAGGCCTTAAAGGAGATGAGGAAGAGGCTGAGAAGATATCTGGATAAGAAGGGGTTAGAGCTAAATGCGGAAAAGTCCGAGGTTATGGTGTTCAGAAAAGTAGGGGGAAGGGATGAGGGAGGACAGTGGAAGTGGAAGGGAAAGGAAGTGCAGGAGGTGAAAGAGTGTGTGTACTTGGGCTTCGTGTTTCGGAGGAATGAGGGAGTGGATGGTCACATAAAAGAGAGAGTGAGGAGGGCAAATGTAGTGATGAGGCATGTGTGGGGGTTGGGAAAGAAGCTATTCGCAGATGATTTTTGACGGGGAATGAAATTGTTCGATTCGCTAGTGATGAGTGTGCTATTGTATGGAGTAGAGGTGTGGGGGCGGAAGGAAAGTGAAGAGGTAAGTAGAACGCAGGAGAGGTATGTAAAGTGTGAATATGAGGAGAAATTTTTGGAAGAGGGGGAAATAGGCTGGTTAGGGAGTGTTCGTGGGAGAAGGAGAACTGGAGAGGGGGTGGGAAGATGGAGGCTGAGAGGGAAAGGTATTGTAGAATGAATGGACTGCAGATGGATGAAGTGAGAAGGATGCACGAGGAAGGAAGGAAGGTTTATGACTTGGTTGAGCAAAACGGCATGGAAAGAGAGACGACAGAAGGGGAAGAGAGAATGAGAGAGTCAAGGTTTAACGGGAACGATGTGCGGATTATGCCAAGGGCAAGAGCGCAATATTTATGTGAGAAAGGAGAGAAAGGAAGTCAGGAGCTTATAGCGAGGATGAGGTGTGGGTGCATGGAGGGTTTCGATAGTTTCTGGCTCTCTTGGGAGAAGAGGATGTATGAACTGTGTGGAAAGGGGGATGCAAGAGTGGAGCACTGGTTGGAGGAGTGCGTGGAGGTGGAAAGAAGTGAAATAAGCATGGAGGTATTGTTGGATGAAAAGGGGGAAAAAAGGGCAGTAGCATGGGTGAAGGAAGTGTTGGGTAGGATGGAGATGAAGAGAAGGAAGGAGGAAGAGGAATGGAGACGGAAAGACTGTAAATAGGAGAGAAAGTTGATGTAAGTAAAATGTTAAATTGTAAATAGTAGATAAGTAGTAGGTATTAGAGCGAAAACAGAGGTCGGCAAGCGAGGGAATGCGAAAAAGTAGGGACATGCGAGCGAGGCGAGGCGAAGCGAGGAAGGCAAGGCGATAAGAGCGTGCGGCTTAGAGATAAGGAATGGATGGATGTTAGTTTTTAAGGGTTTCAAGAAAATTCTGTAAAAATGGAAGTGTAAGCAAGTCAATTTTTAGGGCCAGCAGGCTGAAAAATAAACGTTCATCTATCTAATAAGAAATTCGCGATGGTGTGAAATTTTTACTCTATTGAAGCAATAAGAAGGCCGTACTGAGAAATTGTTAACGAGATCTAGTCTGTTTCCATTTTTTAAATATTGCCTTCCGATTGCTTGAAGAAAGTTCCGAAAAATAAGAATTTTTTACAATCTTGACATCATAATGGATCAATATCGTATCAATGTGGATCAATATATTAATTACTTATGCATATTCAGAATCACCATGCATTACTTTTCCACACAGTTCTGTTTGTGATTTTCAAAATTTTGTTCCTTTGTATATTTTCCATAGGAAATTGCAATTATTTAGCGAAATTTGTGAAAATGATTTGCCTTAAATCAGCAGTAGCCTAAATAAGTATGAAAGTGAGTGCCTTGAAAAGTTTATTTTAATTGAATAGCTTTTTTCTTACGGCAAAGGTACTTTGAGGTCTCGCTAAATCAAAATTGACCAAATTTAACTAATTGTTAGTGAAATTTCACAGAGTTGATTAAGGTACAGTGGGCCATTAAAGACTGGTAAAAAATTCGAGGTACCTTATAATTCAATAGTGGAAATCAAGTAATTGCTTGATACATAATAATGAATCAATTTCCTTAGGACTGTATATAATAATTAGAAAAAGGTTATCAACATGGAAAACCTGAAAAATACAGAAGTTTAATGAAACGCGACGTCTTATTAAACGTATTTCGTGAAATACTGCCCTTTTAATTGATGTTAAATCGGGATATAAGGGATTCAAAAAGATTTTCATGAGGTTTGACAGAATTTACCAAAATGTATTAGGATTTCAATGATTTAAGGGATTTTAGAAACTCTCAAGGAATTTTAAAAGATTGTCAAGGATTTGGAATATTTTAAGGTGCTTCAAAAGATTTCAAGGAATTGTTTACTGTTTTGAGTGATTTAGTAGGATTTCAAAGGATTTGAAATGTTGTAGAGTATTTCAAATGGCATTTTCAAGGGCATTAAAAACCATCAGTGGACCACACTGGATGTTTGAATGGGGGATAGCCAGCCCTCTACTTTACCCCCGCCCCCACCTGAAGGAAAAAATCAAATCGATTGCATCGTTGACATTCTTGATTAAGTGAATTTCTTCGTACACTCGCTAGTTAATAAGATATTTAATACCTTATTATACCTAATTAATGCAGCTTTTGAAGACCTAAAATTTAAAATTGTTTCGTTCTTCAGGGTTTAAATTGAAAATTTTCAACCTGAAGTCTCTTACTGGTCATACTTACTCTATTTCCCCATTAAAATTACTATTATTAATGCTCAGATAATCTCATAATAATCGGGTTCAAAATTAAACAATTTTCACTTTATCATTAGATAATACAATTTTTAGATCAAAAGCTTAAAATTACACAATATCTAATTTAACAATTTTGGATGTATGCTCTTCAAATATTAAAAAATTTTAATTGAAGATCTGAAAAAATACAACAATTTAAGATGTAATAATATTTGGCTATGAAAGACTTCATAAATGAATAATTCTTTTCCTTCCTGTAGGTTTCAGAGTAATTGTTATTGTTGAAAACATGGGTCTATTTGACATGAATTATCTCCTAGGCATCAGAAAATAAGAAGCTCCACTAATGTGTTTTACAAGCCACTCTAATGTACCTGCGCATATTTTTTTGTTTTATTTCGGTTTGAAATTTAAAAATTTGAAATTCATATGTAATCATTAAAAAATCTAATTTTCGAGTACTCAAGCTTGAAACTGTTCAGTTTTGAAAGCTTATAAATTTAAAAACATTTATTTTCAAATAACTACATTTTTAATCGTTTAATTGGAACCAATACAATGTTTTAAATGTTTTCATTACTGTTCCGGAATTATTAAATTTTAAAGTGCATCTAATTACTGGGAACATTTTATATTAGGAGAATTTGAGTTTTACGTTCTTCAGTTAAATTTTTTCAAATTGAAAGCTTCTAATTGAGAATTGTTTAATTTTAATTGGCTTTCATTTAGAAAATAAATGAAAGTGATTCTCATTCGTGGGTTTTCTAATATTTTCTGCTTTAAATTGTAACTTATTCAATTTTGAAGACTGCTTGTTTGCAAATTTTAGAATGTCAAATCTTATTTTAAAACAGCGTTTAATTCTGAACCTTGCAGAATAAAGTTTATTCAAATTACATAAAGTTCCTCTGTGATAAATTATACACCATTATTTTGACGTTAGAATTTACTATTTTGAAATGTTTTATTTTTTATTTCAGAAGTTTTGACATCAGAAGACTTCTGTGTCATGTGTGCTGTTGTATTCAATCTAATTTCGTAACTTTTCAGTGGTTTTATTTTTAACGTGAATGAACGAAGGTGAAGTACATTAAATGTGGAAATAATTTTGTTCTTTTTGAGGCAACGTTTAAAAGTTTCACAATATCACCTCTGGGCTGCGTCATTCATAGACTATAATGCGTCTTATTGTTTCCGTAAAGACAAAAATTAGTTATTAGTTTCATGTTTCTGAATACTATTCACAGGGTTGGCCGGAAATATTTTTCGCAGAAATTTAGTGGTCATCCTGAAATATTTATGTATATATACCTATTTTTTCTTTTTTGAAGACCTTGAATATAAATAAGATAGTTATGGATTCAATCAAAGACCTATAATAATATAATTTAATATTGTTTACATTTATAATTTCATTACAATCAACATTTCATGTCAACCCAATTTGAAATTTGCGACGTTTCGAATCAAAGTTACGAAATTTATAACTTTTCACTTATTGTAATTGTCATGATTAAAATTGTCTTTGAGAGGTTTGCAAATTTGTTTTCTTTTTTTCCTAGTTATTTCCTTTCAACTAACGCATTTTTCATTAGCAATAGTCAGAAACTCAGGCTGTTGATTGATCAACGCCTCGAAAGGTATAACATTTGACTCGTCTCTCTGAATCAACTTTATTTTCCTGAATTCATTTTGCTGAAAGAAGAAATACGAATACAAAAATAATCCTGGTGAATAATACAATATGAAACATATTTCCGCGTATACTTTCAAGAAATACAGATTCTTGCCTGGGCCTCTGAGGCATATACTATATAATTATTTATAAACTAAGCCACAGATTCCGAATGTGATGGATAATCCACACGGAAAAAATTTATCTGTAAAAAATTCACGAACTAGTAGCTAGGTCTCGGATATGATGAAAATTCATCGGATATTTATGTATTTTCGTAAATAATCTGCGAACTTTGAGAAAGAATTGACGAACTCGATGTGAATATTTAAAAACGGTTCATCACTTTTTTCCACGAGAATAATTACAGAAATATTACAAGTGGTTGGGAAAAGATTCTCAGAGCTTTGGGTACAAAAGATTTTTATACCCAAAGACCGGACTGTAAGACCCCGAAGGATTTTGGTATCCTAGAACCGAATCAGTTATCCAAATTTTTCCTATTCTTATTATAAAGAATAATTTATATATCTTTGTCATTTTTTTCACTAATGAATGTAAAATTAGATGGAGTAATCTTTTAAAAAGGGATATACTACCGTGGGAAATTGTGCGCACGACTCTTGTGAGCGCTATTAAAAATCACTACTGACTTTGAACCACGATATTTCGGTGAAAAAAGAGATAGGGCATTTTTTTAAAAACAGTTGGAAAGCTTATGAAATTCCACGTCTATTCGTACCAACCAAATATTTTTTTGACCTTCCGAAAACAATACAGCACGTGAGAAGTTCAAAAAACAAATTCAAGATTTTCGCAAATTTTCTATCTCAACTTCAACTTTTAGCACGACCTAGAGAAATTTTTTCAAAAACCTGAAAATTACACGACATCGAGCGTGAAATCTTATCTTCAATTTGAGCCCAGGAAACTTGAAAAATCTTCATGGGTGCCTGAGATATGATTAAAAATATTCAATCGTATCTGAGCTCAATTTTGATCGACGATCATGGTTCCCGGCTGCTCTACTGCTTGCCTCCTTCGTTGAGGCAGGACCAAATAGGCCACGCACAGAGGTGGCGCCTAGGTGGACATTGTCCTATTCTCTAATATGGACATAATATTAGATTCGAATAATTGTTAACAATCACAAATAACAATAACAATAAGTATGAGAGGGCTCCACTTAGGCGCTATCTCTGTGCGTGGCCTATTCGGTCCTGGCTCAACGAAGGAGACGAGCAGCACACAGGCCGAGAACCATGATCGTCGATTAAAATTGAGCTCAGATACGATTGAACATTTTTGATCATATCTCGGGCACCCATCCAGATTTTTAAAGTTTTCTTCGCTTAAATTGAAGATAAGATTTCAGGCTCGATGTCGTGTAATTTTCAGGTTTTTGAAAAAATGTCCCTTGGTCGTGCTAAAAGTTTAAGTTGAGATAGAAAATTTGAGAAAATCTTGCATTTTTTTCAACTTCTCACGTGCTGTATTATTTTCAGAAGATCAAAAAAATATTTTTTGGGTGCCACTAGACGTGTAATTTCAGAAGAAAATTAAATTATAACAACAGACGAGCTGAGAAAGATAATATCTTGTGCCCGGGTCCAAGAAGTCGTATAATTTAATCTACAAAGAGGGCCAGATTTATACTCTTACACCCTGTTAAGAAAGCGACTTTCTTCCCTAGGGTTGAAAATTCGATTGTCGACCCGCTCCACAGTCATCTCAAGTCGACTTTTCGATTATTGATATGATGAAAAATTGTATGCATGACTCGGGCCGAGGCAACGATTTCACTCGTGTGATATCAGCCCTTGCTTCGCTCGGGCAGCTAACTTCACACTCGTGCAATCGTTGCCTTTCGACCCTCGTCACGCAATATACTATTCCCTAGTGTTGCAACATCGAATAAAAAACATCGAT
This sequence comes from Andricus quercusramuli, assembly GCA_932178445.1. Taxonomy (NCBI): domain Eukaryota; kingdom Metazoa; phylum Arthropoda; class Insecta; order Hymenoptera; family Cynipidae; genus Andricus; species Andricus quercusramuli. The sequence goes on from CAKNXH010002007.1 coordinate 222,400, forward strand.
GTTTCACATCGATGTAGCATCGGAAGAAACCATCGATGTTTTCGATATATCGGGTCATTTTTAAGAAACATCGATGCATCGAAAAAAACATCGATGATTTAAAAATAACATTCTTTTAATATACTATATTAAATATTTATTATAAATAGATAATAATATTACATATCATAAAATATTATATCATATAAATATAAAATAATATAAAAATATAAATATAAAAAATATCAATATATATGATATTTGTAATATAATATATTAGTGGTTGCATCTGAACCAATCTATTCAGATTCTTATATTTTCCAAATAGGAAAAGAAATAATAATTTTTTTTTGTCAAAATCGCTAATATTTTGAAAACATCTTTCGTAACAATATTTGAATAATTATTCAAATCAAATTTAAAACATGATTCTTTCCAGGGAGCTGGCTTAGGTTGACTCTTCCCCTTTTCTGCCTCTTTTTCTTTTGTTTTGTAATTGTCTCTAATGAGACGGGCAGGACGCAGTTTTGGAAATATCATTTTGATTTATGAATTTTTTTATACTCTGATTTCGGTTGCATAAAATTATTCATTAGAAAGTAGATTTTAATTCAATCTTAAATGAATTTTTAAATAGAGACATTAAACGAGATTCCTTCCAATATGCAGGATGGCTTATAATACTTCTAATAGTTCTTTCAATTAATGGCAAACAAACATTTTTTTAAATAATTTATCGAAAGAATCCTTTTCCATTTGAATATTGTTACTAAGCATGTTTTTAAAATATTAGCAATTTTGAGAAATTTATTTTTTTTATTATTTCTTTTCATATTTGGAGAATGTAATAATCTGGATATATTGGTTCAGAATCAACCAATAACTTCAGATCTGGAAATTAATATGACACCTTGGAACTTATCTAATAATAAGGTTACTAGAAGGATGTGCATTTTAAATTAAAATTTCAGCCTAATGTTCATCAATATACTTGTCAGTCAGCCCCGGAATTTTTCCTATTGGCCGATAGAAAGACTGCGTCTTGCGATACCTCGTTTTTTCACCATGGTATAAGACAACGTTTTTATTGGCTAATTTGAAAATTTGTTAACCATCGGAAAGAAAACATCGATGTTTAAATCGATGGATCGAAAGTAAAACATCGATGCAAAAACATCGATCATCGCAAGGAAAACATCGATAGTTTCGATGTGTCCGCATCGATGTTGCAACACTACTATTCCCTAGTTCTCAACCTGAGAAGAGGTCTTACTTATAAAAGTAGAACTTCTGGAAAGAAAATCCTTGAGAGATTTTCGATGCTGTACCTTTAAATAATCCTTCTCGCTCTCTCCTTTAGAAAAGGGATGCGTACACCTGTTGTCTGAGGACGCCTCAACTCAGGTCACTCAAAGTCACGTAGCTCGACACTATTTACTTTTATCTGGATAAGATATCAGCACTGGCTTTATGAGCCCATCATTTATATAATAGGTCTCAATAAAACAATGATTATTGCATAAAAATATGAATATGAAATTGAGATTAAAGTAACAGTAAGTGACGCAGGTGTATCCTGGACCATAAATATTGAGATCCGTTGTGTATTTTTGCTCTGCAAAAGCCCTTCCAGGAAAATGTTAAAGTATTGCATCTCAGCCATTGATCCTATCTTAAATTATCTCAAAAATTCGATAGGCTCAATTTGCAGAGGAAAAAGACCTACTAGTTTTTATAGTGTTTGAATATTTGATGTTTTAGAGTATATCTCTCCTGACAAAAAAGTCATGTTATATGCAAGTGCGGAAATGTAATTTTTAATAAGCGAGAATGAACATTTCACAATATGAAAATATAAAATAAAATACAAAAAAAAAAAAAAAGAAATTAAGAATATAAAAGCGTTTTTCTATTAAGAATTCTAGAGCCAAAGTCTCAACTGTGATCATCTGGAAGGAACCCACTTTATGTAAAATATAAGAAAGGACTGATTAGGAATAATGCATCCATTGATTGAAAATAGATCTCTAAGTAGCTAGATGTTGCGAAAAACACTGTATAACACAGCTTAGAGTCACATCTTATGGTCTCAGACCACCCAGTAGGCGTTCCGCTTATATAACCCCTTTTCCGGAGGACCTCGGCACGGTTTCGCAGAAGATTCTGCGAAAAATCCGAGAGCTCTGGGTGTTTCTCGCACCACAGAGTATGCAGTCGCTCTATGTAACCTTTTCGTTCAGGGGCCATACTGATATCATAGCACTCCAGATCTTAATTTAAAAATAAAATATAACTATTCTTTTTTTGGATGATAAGACTAACCAACAAAAATGACCTATGTTCTCGCTGAATGCTACATATAATTTCCGAAGTACTTTACAATGCTGAACATGAATCTGGCTTCGTCTGTTGCTACCATATCCAGTTTAATAGATATTTGCGACTGACATTTTCAATGAAAAATTGTTTAGCCTTTTTTTTAAAGGACGAAAATTTTGTTGGAAAGTGACTAAGAGGAACACCAAAACCCATAAATAATTATGGAGAGTTTTTTAAAAATTTTGAAACGCTTGTCGCTACCCGAGGATCGTCGGGGCGCCCCTGGAGCCACCGCTGGGGGCCACAGCATGCGGGACGGTGGTGATGGTGAGCTGCGAGATGGTCAGGCAGATCTCACTAATCGAACAGCTGGCCAGCAAGAACATATGCCAACCACTTCAACAGAAATACCGTGGGAGAGCACCAAGTGGGATACCACAATGAATGAGGAATTGATGCGTCTCTATTATGAAAGTACGAAGTTTGAAACATCGCGCAAAAAAGGACAAAATTTCAGAACGAAATTTGCCGCAAAGTATCCTCAAATAGAGAAAGTCGCATTAAGAGATCTTATCGCTCGCTAATAAGAGATCTTATCCATTGCTCCATCGAGCAATGGAGATTAAACAGCAGGCTGATTTGGAGTGGCAAAACAACGGCAATGAACAGCAGTTAGAGGAAGCCGCGTCACACGAACAAGCAGTGGCAATTGATGTTCTTCCTCAACCTGGTGATGATCCAGCACCACCACATCCTCCGGACGTAGATGGCCTAATACAATCAGTGCCAGCAGCAGAGGTTCAACAACCAAGGAGGCGATTAAAATAGACATACCATATGAACAGAGATGTGATGCGCTTTTATTTTTTGGCGAAGAAAAGTGGGCAAAGTGTAAGGAGAGAACATCATCGTCTATTCTTACTTAAGTACTCAGGACTAGCCACAAGAATAAATGAGCAGAATCTAGCAGATCAAAAACGCTCAATTTTTGTAAACAAATTGCTTTCGGCTGTTGAAATAGCTGCCATCCAAAATGAAGTGGAACAGCAGCTTCCTATTGATGAACTTCCATTGGAAGATGTGGACAACGAGAACTTGATTGCAGCTGAAGGCATAGGTGCTAGGGATAATGAACATCAAGTACCGGATGAACTAGAACCACATCTGGACATTATAAACGATGATATAAACAGCGTAGTCCCAGAAAAACTACAGCACCTTGAAAGGAAATTTGGTCATGCTTTACTAGAGTTCAGACATGTAGAACCAACATGAAGGCATTCACTGCTCAAGATAAACATCACAAATGATCTGCGTGCACTAATAGAACACCTGAACAGCAAGGTTTTACCTATGCATTTGAACGCAACACAAAATGCTTTAGAGGTGCAAACTCTTGTATATTGTGCAGCTGTAGCAACCGTTAGAACGTTGGCAAAGTTGTCAGCAAAGTAAGGTGCAAATTGGGTCCACTGACTCAATATAAGAAAGGAAATCGAACCAGAAAGCTGATACACCATGTTATTAAAATCATCCACCCTCCGCACATCGAGATATTGACACCAGCAATATTGGATGAGATTATAGACTCCCAGCGGCAGAGACTTGATGCTTTTACTGCTAGACTGCGTCGGTACAAGAAAAGTAGTGCAAGAAGGCAACGAAATCGAACCTTTCAAACAGATGAAAGAAGGTTCTATCGTGAACTGAGTGTAAAGCAAAATAACCAACAAGACACCTTAGTCCCTCAATTGGAAGACATGACTAACTATTGGTCAGATGCCAAGAGCAAGCAATAACCCTGAAATGGAGCTGACGAACATCACAGCTTTAGATGTTTCAGCGGTTTTCAAAAAAGCATGTAACTGGAAAGCTCTAGGTCCGGACATGGTGCACAATTTCTGATACAAGTACCTGACTAGTGTGCATCCTGCGTGGGCACGGTGTTTCCAGAAGATCATCGAACATCCAGATCTGATGCCAGGCTTTATGCTGCAGGGCACTACGTATATGTTGCCTAAAAAACCAGACGCTCAAAATCCATCTGAATTTCGACCGATAGCCTGTCTTCCAACAATATATAAATGTCTTACAGCTATCATAGCAGATAAGGTATATTCTCACTGCGACGAGAATGACATCCTTACAGAAGAACAAAAAGGATGTTGTAAAAACTCGCGAGGCAGTAAAGATCTAGTCACCATCGACGCTGTTTCCATGACGCAAGCTCGTAAACATCAAAGGAACTTGCACATGGCATACATGGACTACAAGCAAGCGTTTCCTTCCGTACCACATGACTATTTGCTTGAAGTCTTAAAAGTATATAAAATTTGCCCACGCATCATTGACTTCTTAAGTCATGCGATGATGGTTTGGGGTACAAGAATAAAGTATTTTGATCATGGACAACCAAGGATAACTAGATCAATACGCATTACGACGGGTATATTCGAAGGAGACTCCTTCAGTGCATTATGGTTCTGCTTAGCGTTGAACCCACAGGGAAAAACACTAAATAGCATGTCTCATGGGTTCGGAGTAAATGATAATGAGGATGGTCATCAAGTGACCCATCTTCTATACCTGGATGACCTGAAGCTATACGCTAGTTCGGACGAGAAACTGCAGCAAGTGCTTGATGTTACAAAGCAGTTTTTCAATGATATCCACATGGACTTTGGACTAGATAAATGCCAAACAGTGCATTTAACCAGAGGAGAATTAGGGACCGCAGAGATAGAGAACGACTTCGGGAATGACATCGAGGCAATGGCTGAGGGCGAGTCATATAAGTGCCTGGGTATTCTCGAATCTAAGGGTATTCAGCATATGATAGTTAAGAGAAGCCTAACGACTGCTTTCACTGCAAGACTCAGATTGGTTCTGAAGAGTTCTCTTAACTCGGCAAACACGTACTCACGTACTCCTTTGGGCTTATCAAATGGTCGAACACCGACCTCGAACGATTAAACAGAATCATCCGCGTAGAAATGACGAAACATCGAATGCACTACAGTAATTCGGCGATCGAAAGGGTAGTTCTACCACGACATAGAGGAGGCAGGGGCATTGTAGATATCAGAAAACTGTGTGAGTCACAAGTTATACAGTTGCGAGACTATTTTAACAGCAAGCGAGATGTTACGCTTTACAACACCATCTGTAAAGCGGATCTTGACTACACACCCTTCAATTTGTCCTCAGAGGAGGCCTTGAATATTAGGGCAGAAACCATAGAGGAATTGGAAACGCAATGGAGACAAAAAGCCATCCACGGCGAACACCCCAAAACGTTAGATCAATATGAAGTGGATAGTGAAGCATCCAATATTTGGCTTAGAAAGGGAGTCCTGTATCCAGGATTCAGGATTCAGGATCGGGTTGTCAGCACCAGAAATTATCGCAAACACGTATCACATCAAGGCGTAGTTGACCGGTGCCGATTATGTGGAGATACCAACGAATCCATCGAGCACATTATTGATGGTTGTCGCGTAATGGCTCAAAGAGAATATACGCACAGACATAATGATGTGTCGGGCATTATACATCAACAACTTGCCCTAAACCTAGGACTCTTAACAGAATGGATGCCTTTCTATAGATACATTCCACTGCCCGTTTTAGAAAATGAAGATTACATCTTATATTGGGATGTGACTATCCAGACGGATCATTACATTCCAGCCAATCGACCAGACATCGTGATGCGATAGAAAAAAGGTGGAAGAGTCAACATCATCGACATTGGTTGTCCGCTTAACCGAAATTTGCAGGCAACCTATACATCCAATATTCATAAGTATAGCGAGCAAAGGCATGACGTAAAGGCAATATGGAGGATGTGAAACACGTATCCGTTCATCCTATTATGATTTCCGCTACAGGCAATGTGCACGCAAGATGCACTGCACATCTTGAACATTTAGGAGTCAGTAGGGTACAGACGGCAGCTCGGGAGGCGGTTTTATTGAACACCTGTCGCATTGTAAGAAGCTTCCTAGACCATCAGGAAGCAAGCGACTAAGAACCTATGGCGAGATCCTTGGTAGCTCTAAGAAGGCATCCAGAGGCGACTGTTGTCACCTCCAACACTCACGGCCGCTGTG
>CAKNXH010002007.1:233809-249417 GCA_932178445.1 Andricus quercusramuli
ATAATAGGGTTGTTTCACAATTTTAGATAACATCATTTTTTAATACCTAATTTTAATCTAAACTCAATGTGCGTTCCAAATTTTTTTTCTGTTGAGTCATTCAACAGAAAAAAATTATTAAAAATTGAAGGCGGGAAAACACTTATTCAAGTTGGTGTCACGTGACTCAGAGGTTCTCATAATTATCAATGTGACGATGTGGCTTTGAAGTAAACTAACGAAATTTATGGTAAAGAGGTTAGGCCACTGTCAGGTGTCAATTCTAACTATTTTTATTTGATAGCTTAATTTATTGTGAAAAGAAAATTTGTGCAAAAAAGTATTTTCATTTTTGACACTAACAAAAACTTCTATATCACAGTAGCGAAACATAACCTATAAGATACGTACATACATGGACATGTTCGTATTATGGAAAACACATTTTTATATATAAAATACAAAATTCACGTATTCAGAAGTTTAATCAATTATGACAAACTATAATTGTACAATAATTGTTAGAAATAATATATTTATAAATGCGCTTTACCGTTGCACTTTCACTCCTCGTATTTCTGCACTTACGAAGTCACAATTACCCTTAAAATACTCCGCTACCATAAACATATCTATTTTCGGTAGATTTCCGCTATTGGCTTTTACGAAACCTTCCTTTGACTTTTTTTTAAATAATATTTTGCGACTTCTATTTTCGACGTGCAGATAACCAAAAACAAAACATCGGCACAGAAAAAGATATTTGAGAACCACTGACACATAAGCTGTGATTGGTGGAAAATCCGACCCCTTTGACGTCAGAGGGGCCCTCCAATCGACATCGTGATAGAAAATTCAAATTTCAACATTAAATTAAAAATAGTATACAATATGTAACAAATATTTTATGGGCGTTTTTAAAATTAGAATTTTATAAGCTATAAGATCCATTCATTAGAAAAGTGATATCTGACTTTGGAAACAACCCTATTCACAGACTCTGCAAACTAATATAATTATCAATGTAAACATTATCGTACTTTATATGAACATTCGTATTACAATTGCAAGAAAATACTAACATACTTATGTCAAAAATATGACTACTTCTTATTTTTAACAAATTACAGAAATACTACTTTGGATGGTTCAGGTAAAATCCCAAGTACGAAATTAAAATCATATCATATATAAAAAGTTTTGTTTTAAAGTATCTCACATTTATATTAGATTTGATATCAATAAAGTTCATAGTTTCTTCGCCGTAAAAAAACTGGGTCGAGCTGGCCCCGAATTATTTTGGCTTTTGGAGCATATTCTTGCAGTCAGATCCGTGTTTAACGCATTTTTTAAAGCATCCTACAGACTCATCAATGTTTAATTTTTGCACACTCATGAGATCAGCAACAATTTTATCACATTTCTGGTCAGCAACCTGTAAATAGAAAAAGAACATCTTTATTATATTTATGTTCAATTTTGTTGCATAAATGAACCATATTAAGGCTGTTAAAAAATAACCCCACCCCGCCAGGAGGGGGGGGGGGGGTACAGGTTTGATGTCGATTTTTGATGAAGTGGACCAGGGGTCAACGCAGAATGTGATATCAAACATGGACAAAATGAATGTGAATAGCAATTTTTTAAATGCTTCGAAAAGTAAAAATTAGGGATTTTATTTTACACTCTTTCCTCTGTTTCCATACTTACCCTTTTTTCAAAAAGAATTCCCCCTTTTCCTCTTTTTAAGAAACTTCCCCTTTTTATCGTTTTCCCGCTAAAATGCGAACTGAATTAATAGAACCGAAAAACAAAATTCAACAATTTTTCGTTGAAAATTAATAAAGTCTTTTTAATTGAAAAGTCTATTTTTGGTTCATGATTCATCCCTTTTGTTTACAAATTCTACTACTTGGTTGAAGGTTTAACTATTTTGTTGAATATTTATTTGTTTTTGGTTAATAACAATGATTTTTTAAATGAAAATTGAACTTATCCATTATTGGTTATATATTGATCCTATTTACTTGAAAATTCAACAATTTGTATCAAAATTTATGTATTTTGTTGTAAATTCGTCTTTTTTTATAAAAAAGTAATTTTCTGGACTGAAAATCCAACTACTTGGTTGAAATTTGAAGTACTTTGTAAAAAATTAATTCAATTGTTTGTACATCCAGCTATTTGGTTGAAGAATTCGTTTTTTTTCTTGTTGAAAATAAATTTGTGCAACTTTAAATTTAGCTATGACATTTTTACGTCTCTTGACTGAACATCATTTCCTAGTTGAAAATTCAACTCTTTTGTTGAAAATTCCTATTTTTAATTCGAAAATACATCTCTTTTGGTAGAAATTTGATCTTTTTGGGTTAAAAGTGCAACGGTTCGCTAAAAATGAATTTGCTTTGGTTTAGGATTAAACTATTTCGCTGACAACTCGTGTTTTTTAATTGAATTCTATTGTTTTTGATTTTAAATTAACTTTTATTGTTGAAACAGCAATTACTATATTTTTCGTTGAGAATTAATTTCTTTAATTTAGAATTCAACTACTAGGTTAAAAGTTGAACTTCTTTTAGATTGAAAATTCACTTGTCTTCTAAAAAATAAGTCTCTTTTGCTTAAAAGTTCGACTATTTGAATGAAGATGCGACTATTTGTTTGACAATCAATTTTTTTCTGTAAATTCAACTATTTGATTCAAAACCCATCTTGGTAGGTCGAAAATTCAGCTATTTTGTCAAAAATATAACTATTTTGTTGGACATTCTAATATTTTGTTAAAATTCATCTTTTTGTATTGTAATTAGTCTTTTCTGGTATAAAATCTCTCGGTAAAATATTTACGTACCTTGGTCGAAAATTCAACTGTTTTCTGAAAAATTGGCATTTTTTGTTCGAAGATTTGCCTGTTTGGTTAAAAATGCAACTGTTTTGGGTTGACCTTATATCTTTTTTGTTTGAAAATTCGTCTCTTTTGCTTTAAATTTCAACCCTTTGAATCTAAATTTAATTTTGTTTGTTCGCTTGAAAATAAACTATTTTGCTAAAAAATCAATATATTTCGACTTGAAATGACTTGTTTTGTGAGAATTTTTGGTTGTGAAAATGGGTTAAAATGTTATGTTTGTATGTTTTTTGTTTTATTTCGGGAATTCATAAGATGAAATCAAAGAAAAATTTTCACTTAAAGGGTGGGGGTTGTTCTCATTTGTGACGTTTATTTTTGGTGTGATGATCTGTCACGAAGAACGGGAAGGACTGGAAAATGTGTTCAAAATAGCGTGACGTAGTTTTTGAATGGCTCTTGTCATTACTAAAAAGTTCAGAATTTTTTACCCGGGCAATATCATTTTTTGAGTATATCAAATATGGGTAAAAATATTTAAGAATCAAAAATATTTTCATGATATTATAGTATTTTTTTACTCAATAAGATTGATTTTTATTAACTAAATTCACAAACATCAACCATTCATATTTCGGACTTATTAAAATTTTTCAGGAATGTAATATTTTCAAAAGACTTTAACGATGGCCGTTACTTTTTTATTGCGACATACAATATGCAACTTGTTTAGTAAAGGTTTAGGTTCAAGAATAAATAATTATATAAAACTCGATTGGAAAAGAGCACATCAATGTGTTTGAAATAGATTGTAAATAGTATTTTTGTATTTACCTTAATATTCTTAGTTTTTTCGGCTTTCTTATAGTACTGGTCGCATTTTGCCGATGCGGTCTTATACTTTTCATCCCATCCGGTTTTTTTATCAGCGTCTGCCTGACAATTGTTCATTAATACTCCAAAATCGCCAACCTCTGATCCTTTAGGTTTCGCAGCGTCAATTTGGTTCTAGTGAGAAAAAAGAGTGAAGCGATTAAATATTTTAAGCTTTTTTTTAATCAAACACATATTCAGGGATTAAAAATCATTTTTGCCAACTTACTAAATAATCATACATTGATGCTTCTATAGCTGCATTAGTTTTCTTTAAAGTTGAATCATGTGGAATATATGAATCATCCCCACCCTTGTCTGGGTGATCTGCGAAGATCGTCTGTAATGATTGGAAATATTATTTTTGAAATTTCATTGCTTAATTTTTGATGCACTTAATATAAATATATAATATGGGGAATTATTTCCTGAATATAAATAGTCATAAAATCAAATTTGTCCGATCTAAGTCAAACTTGGGGAAAGTGTAATGTTATTTGATAGTACACGGAAAAAAGTGGATCGTTAGAAGAACTCCCTAAACCAGTAGTTCTAACTATTTTAAATTGAAGCGCAGCTTTTCGTCGGTGAATTTGGTTAAAATTTCTATTTTGTGTTCAGGTACGTTAAACTGACATTTTCAAAGAGTAGGATGAACAATTTCAAATAGTAGGATGCACTACACCACTTGGTAACCGTCCACACTCAACGAGAAGAAGAGCTACTATTTTGCGTAGTAAGCCTTCCTTCTGTGAAGAGTAGCTTTACCGATTTCGCATTGCAACGCATATATGTATATGTATATATGCACTGCACACATTCTATACACGATTTATAAAGAGATTAGCTCGAAACTTTCGACAACAAGAATGATGTAAAATGTTGATCGATTTGAAAAGGAAAACATTATTTTATGTATGATTACTCCACTTAATTTACGATTATTCTTACACAATTGCACGCACAGAGTCCTACACATATTGATCGCACGCTCGAACGCTTAGAAAAATCGCTTCCGCTGGGAAATCGAAGCCTACCCTACTACTATTTAAAACCTGTCCTAAAACCTAAATCTAGCGCATGCGTTAATCAAGTAGCTACACTGAGCGAAGAATTCCCGTGTAGTTCGGGTTTTCGCCCCAAAAGCTCGGGTGATTTCTCTTTTTTTTTTGGTTTCACACGAAGGTTTGGTGCGCTTGCACTACTGAGACGTGCGATCACCTCAACCATTCGGGTGCTCGTCGGAAACAGCAGCGGCCGAAGTGGTGGGGCGACGTTCGAATAGTTGGGGAGCTTGCACGAATGATTCGGGAGATTCGAGTCGTCAACCGCGTTGCATGTTGCGTGTTCGATGTTTGCGCAGGTTCGCTAGTGGCCGCAGCTGATGAACTCCTCCCGAATGTCACTGTTTCTAGTTTATGTCGATTTTACTGTTCATGTGCGAGATGTCAGTGTAATGAAGTGTAACTAGTTATCTGGTTTTTCATTGGATATTCATTAATGAAGGTGAGAGCTGCGGCCATTAGCGAACATGCGCAAACGTCGAACACGCAGCGTCCAACGCGGTTGACGACTCAAATCTCCCGAATCATTCGTACAAGCTCCCCAACTATTTTGGCGGGTGCCCAACCACTTCGGCCGCTGCTGTTTCGGGTGAGCACCCGAATGGTTGGGGTGATCGCACGTCTCAGGAGTTTAAATGCACCAAACCAAAGCGTGAAAAAAAAGAAACCATCCGAACCATTGGGGTGTAAATCCGAACTATATCGAAATTCTTCGCTCAGTGTACGGAACCGCTTAGCTTTTTCTGACAAACTCTTGGTCAACTAGGTTCCCTGAGAAAAATGTGGCCAGCTAAGAATTGATAATAAATATTTACTTAAATTAATTTTCCAAATAATCTCTTACAGATGATATCTGATATTTTGTAACGAGCTTGGGAAAAATATTTTGCTTAGAAGTATCAACTCACACAGGAAATATATTATTAGTAATTTATAATTATTATCAAAAAATGATTGAAATCATAATTTTTAAAAAGTACATATTTTGTATTATTGAAAATTAGGACATGAAAAAATGTTTACGAATGAAATTTTTGGAATTTTTAATTGGATTTTATTATCATCTCACTTTATTTGAAACGCAACATTAATTTACATTACTAATATATAAATAAAATAGTATATTATGATCCAAGGCCAGAAAGTTGGATTTCCGGGCGCGTGTGATATGAAGGCCGAGGCGAAGCCGAGGCCTCATATCACGCACGCCAGGGCATCCAATATTTCTGGCGGTGTGTCGTATACTATTTTTCTTTATCCCCAGCCGAAAGTACGTTTAATAATTCATGTAAATTAATAAAATGCGTTGTTGGCTGCTAGCTCGGATGTTTTTTGTTTTGTGGTCTGCTTCAGCACGCGCTCCCGGCCACCTCGCGTAGCGCCGCTGCTGCTCTCGGTCAGCTGAGCGGATGCATGGGATTCGGTCACCCGCCCGACTTTTGCAAAGCCGAGGTGGAGCCGAGGTTTTGCGGGTCGGGGCGGGTATCGAAAACATATCTTTTCTATTATATATTTTTTCGTAATTTTTTATTTTTTTGTGCCATATTTTGCTGCACAAAAATCGCAATAACGTTCAACGATCAGTTTCGAGGTTGAACACACCGACTTTCTTTTTTTCCATTCACCTGTCAGAATATAGTATATTGCGTGACGAGTCGCTCGGGCTTATATCACACAAGTGAAATCGTTGCCTCGGCCCGAGAGTCATGCATACATTTTTCATCATATCGATAATCGAAAATTCGACTTGAGATTCCTGTGAAGCGGGTCGACAATCGAATTTTCAACCCTAGGGAAGAAAGTCACTTTCTTCCCTAGGGTTTAAAATTCGATTTTCGACCTGCTCCACAGGCATCGAAAGTCGAATTTTCGATTGAGGTATGATGAAAAATATTTTTCAGAGGCTAAGTACACAATAACACAATACTGAGCGTTGCTACGTCAGGTTGCTACGTCAGCGAGCCACAAAAATCTCGCAGCCAATCAGAGATCGCGTTAACTCTAGCAGGCCGCAAAAGCCACTGTTCCCGGACAGAGATGCGGCCGGAAAAACGTACTTTCGGCTAGGGGACGAAGAAAAATAATTTAAAGACCGTAATAATATATCAAATGCAAAATCGAAATCAATATTTTAAAATGAGACAAACGTTGAAAAGTGATTCAAATTTAAATTTTTTGCAAAAATAAACTTTTTCTTAAGAGATATGGGGATGCTGAGTTAGAATGAAAACTGTTTAATACCAAAAAATTATTCGGATTCGAGACATTAACAATAACGATCGTGATATCACAGTAGTATGGTAGATTTTATTGTTGTTAAAAATCTGATAAAAATGAGAGAATATTTTTTTTTCATTAAATGATAGTAATTTCTACTAATATCAATGTGGAAAGGTTAAAAAATTATTACTACGTTAAAATTGGAAATCAATTTGAACTAAAATTTTATTACAAATTATTTTGTAATTATTAAGTCAAAAAATGATACGTCCAAAACAATGCATTATTCTACTAAAAAAAAAACTACCCAAAGAAAAAAACTTCTCCCCCCGGGGGGGGGGGGGGTTAATAATAGTTTTTAAGTTATTTATTCGCTTTAAATGTTCATTATAGATTATATGAATATATTAATCACGAGTCTCATAAACATAATTAACAAATGTTTGAATAGAAACCATGTTTTTGTATTTACAAGCTGCGTCTTCCATGTCATGGTGTAATCATTATTCAACAACTATAAAATATTATTTTATACCAGCCTGGTTCAAATCCGGGCTGAGGCAGATTTTTTCTTGTTCTTAAAAAATGATTTGTCGGAAATAATCATTTTACCGAACCAAAATTTGTATTAATTATAAATGTACTCTATGATTTTCAATGCTCTAAATTGAAGAATGAATCAACAAATTCATCAATTTTCGAAATTATATAATTTTACGCAATTTTAAGTTAGAAACATTAAAAATTGAAAAATTGAAATATTTTAAAATTGAACACTTTTTAAATTAGAAGTTAAATTATTTTAATTTTTAATCGCTTCGAATGAAAAATTGTTAAATTGTTACTTATACATCAAAATTTGTTTTTAAATCCTTTAAAACATTCTCTTAAAAATATATTTTTTTGCTAAAAAATTAATTCTTTCCAAATTTATAACTGTTCAATTTTTATTCATCACAGAAGCATTTTCAGAGGTCATCTTATATCCGAAGACCCACATCTTGATGATAGTGAACATCAATTTTGCGAAATACGTCGCGGAACGGAGAAAAAAGCGTAAAGGAATTTAGATGTCCTGTGTATTTGAAGATCATCAGACTGTAGAGGTGAGCAGCGAAGAAAACGCGGCATGTAGACCAGCTGTCAAATTCGCGCTCCGATGCTCTGAACGATGCTGCTCACAACTACAGTCTTATGATCTTCACATACACAGCACATCTTAATTTTTTTACCGCTTTTTTCTCCATTTCGCGACGTATTTCGAAAAATTGAGGTTCACCATCATTAACTTCTGGGTCTTCGTATATGAAAATGCGTCTGTGATGCCAGAATTGTAAGTAAAAAAATAAATTTGCAAACGGTTCTCGCTGTTCAAATGTTGTCTTCTGCTATCCGAAAATTTCTCCCTTCCGAAACATTTATAATTTCCGTAAAACTAATGTTTGCCTCAGCAAAATGTTTCATTCGTCTGAATTTTATTGATCCGAGGACCTCGCAAAACCCCGGATATTTGACAAGTTTTCTTTCTTTCGTTCTCAAATACTTGGGAAAAAATATATATTGAGTCAGTGCCGTAACAACCGAGAAAAAAACTCAAAGTCGGATTTAACCAATACTTTTCAAAACTTGTAAATATCTCCTCAACTTACTCAATTTTCTTCTAAATGAATACATTTTTATTTGTTATATACACATCAATATAACATTTTCACTTGCAAATAAAATTCTTCTAATTAAAACAATTACAATTAACATTGTAACGTTCAAAGTTCAAGTTTAGCTCTCCGAAATTCTAACGGTTTAAGGCTTTCTGTTTCAAACAATTCAGTTTCTAATCGTTTAGTTTCGAATATTTTATTTATAATTGTTAATTTAAAATAAACAGTCAAATATTGCTGAATAATAAAAAAATTTTCCTTTTCTCAATTAAAAATTTTCAAATTAAACTCGTTAAAAATGGTTTATTTTGGACTTGAACAACAGATAGTTTATAAAGTTTCAATCGGAAGTTAACTTATTAAAATAAAAAAATAAAAATTACTGCCCTGGAAAAGTGCGAGAAAAAATCTATCAAAATTATCGTAAGCAACATTTTTTTTATTGCTATTGGAAGAGTTACAAATCTGTAATCCAGATAGTATATTTTAATACACCACTAATCGCTCATTTTCAATAATAAAAAATAAAAACTTCACTTTTTAACCTCAAAGCTCCTAAAGGAAAAAACCTAATCTCTTTTTTGAGATAAACAAATTATAGAAAAAGTGTCTCTCACCACAAAAATAATAATTTCTCTTATCTTCTTCTTTCTTTATCTTCACAAAACGCATTTTTGTTATTTTTACTATATTTTAATCTGAACAAAATTATCTTCCTCTACTGCTTTGCAAATAGAGTATGTATGTATACCATTAAGCCATTTCCCTTTCGGGGTAGGCGTGACACTACCCGATTCGGGTAGTGTTTCTAGGTGGATAGTTTCTTGTAGTAAATAACTACAAGTGTGGGCTCACCACACCCACGACTAGCCAACAGCACGCAGTAGCATTTTCAGAAAATCAAATAAAAAATTGGCAGTTAAATCAGAGTTGAATTTCTGTTAACGTGCCTAATATGAGGTGTGTGAATTCGAAAAGAGTCGCTAACAGATGGATGATTGATTTGTAATTTGTAAAAATTTGTAAGTGACTTACTTGGAAGCTACAGAGAGCCAATAAGCAGAAGATCTTATACTCCATGGTCGAATAATTCGTTTAATTTCTACTTCCTCGCAAAGATGAACCAGAACTATTTGATCTCAGTGTAAAAAGTGCCTTTTTGTACTAAATACTTATTATGTGGAATATTTATTTAATGGACGGAAGAGGCACGAATGATCAAATCACCATGACTTGAAGCTTCGGCGAAGGTAGCGTTGGGTGAACAAAAGTATGTTTTTTCTTTAGAAATCATTGTTTAAATTGTGAGAATATGCTGATATCATTTTTCATACGACAAAATGTTTACGACGCCGGAAAAGCTGCCCGAAATTACATATGTGCGGCTAAATTAATATTAAATATCATGCATGTATCGCGCGTGAAAAAAGTCTTCTTCACCCACCGTTTATGTTGAACACCCAACAATGTCTAACAATATCCGCTTTTGGGAATAAGAAGCTAAAAACATTAATTTTCAACAAAAATTTTGGTCATCTATTTCGAAGGAAAGTTATGTTCAAATTTAAGAAATTGTTAGTCTTCACTTCTTTTGGTTTCTTTAATTCAAAGTAAAAGTATTTCTAAAAAAAGTGAAATCTTTTTGCATTTCAAATAATTATTTATGAGAATGAATTGTAATTTACGGTACAATTTTTTTATAATCCAAGGGAGGAACTACCATAAATAGATAATAAGTTCGATTTAGACATTTTGTAAATGATAATTTGAAAATGGTTCACTTTTTCAATGACACAATCATTCATAGTTTACAATATAAGTTCTAATCTTTAAAGCTTCGAGGTATGTTTGAAAATGGCTCCTAACGGTGCACTGCTTACAAATCTTATAAAAACAATGCAAATAATTATTCATTTATCTTAAAATATTTGAGCTTCAGTATTAAAATCTTTTGAAAACTTCTAAACGTTTCAAAATTTAATAATCAGTTTATGTACACAACTTATTTGAAGAAATTTGAAAATTTTTTAAAGTCTGTCATAATCAATTGAAAAACTTAAAAAACACGTGAATTCCTATCCATTCTTTCGAAATAATTTGAAATGGCTTATGATTAGAAATCACTTTAAGTCCTGTAAATTACCTTGAAATATTTAGAAAAAAACTTCAAATCTTGTGGTATCCCTTGAAATATTTTGGATTCTTCGATAGTCTTTAAAATCTTTTGAAATCTTTTTAATCCCATTAAAAACTTTTACAAAATCTTTAGAATCTCTTCAAATCCCTTAAAGTCTTCTGAAAGTAGTTGAAATCAATAAAAAAATCCTGTGAAATTCCTTAAACTATTCTTGAATCACTTCAAATCTTTAGAAAATCTGTGAAATCATTTGGAATGATTTAAAGTTACTTGTAATCCCTTCTGCAAGTGCTGTGAAAACTCTTAAAATATTTTGAAACACTTCGGACTTCATTTTCAAATTTTAAATGTGATAATTTTAAGTTATTCAAAAAATAATCAGTTTTCAACAATAATGAGTATGAGATTTTCGAGACATTTCGTAACACCACGTTTTTTTAGACAGGAAATTTTCATTTTGGGTCTTCATTTTTGGGCATATATTTTCAGTTCATAGAATTTTTAAAATTCAGTTTTAAGGATTTAAACAATTGGAAATTAAAAGTATTTGAAATTGAAAATTTTGGATAAAAAAAGTTTTAATTTGATCAACTGTAAATATAAATTAATTTATGAATTTTTTAATTCAACTGTATAGTTCGATTATTAAAAATTGAACAATAATTTATTATACGAGAAGATTCTAAGTCTATTCAAAAACAAACAATTTACAGTTTTGAAAGTTAAAAATTCAACTGTTTTAATTCAAAAGCCTTAGCAGTTACACAAATGCAAACGTTAGATTTGAATATTATAAAATATTTTTAATTTCAAAATGAATTCTCATAATGAAAAGCTTTGATTTAATTTTGAATCCTATTCAAATATTTTTTCAATCTAGAATATGTATTGCAGTTTCAATCATTCAATTTTGAATTTTTTTGTTAACAAAGAAGCAATTTTTTAATATTTAACCAAATTTAACTCTTTATTTTGAATGAGCAGTCATAAGTCAATTATTCAAATAAATATGTCATTGGCCTAAGCCATGTGCGAGTACAATTAAATAGTTCGTATACTTTAATTGAAATATATATTTTCCTACGTGAACAACTGGATTCTTTTAGCTTCCAGTACATATAGTTAGCATGGTTATTATTAAATATGTTTAACTTAAACAATTCACATGAATCAAAATCTTGATGAACCTAAAACAGAGAAATTCGATGAAAAATCCACCTAGAGCAGGAATCAAACTTGTGTCCATTGAGTGTAAGGTCCACAACCAAAGGAATATTTCTTCAGATAATCGAGTTGGCATGAACACTTCTGTATGCACTAATAGCTCCTCGAGATACCATTTATTCAAATGTCAGAAAACATCCTCTGATCCTCGGAAAGTTGAACTTTCTACCAATATAGTGGAAACTTGAAAGGAACGCATGAGTTCTCAACCAAGTGATTACATTTTCAACCAAAACAGATGAATTTTCAGCAAAAAATGTAATACTTTATACTACTTAACGATACAATATTTAAATTTGAAATCAATTACAGCGGAAGTCGACAAATAAAGATGAATCTTCCACAAAATAGTTGAATTCCCGAACAAAATCAGATCCGTTTTCTAGCAAAATAGTTGAATTTTCAACCTAAAAAATGACAGTTCCTTATAAAAAAGATAAATTCTGGAACGGAAGCGCTCTATTTCGACCCAAGAATGAACTAACAATGACATCCTGGATCATAGTTGATGTGCCCTTTATATCTTTATTGTTTTTTAGTGCCTTCCAAGTTGCCTTATTTATATGTTCGTTTATCCTATTCTGAAAATCTATTCGCACTTCCGGTTCTTGCAGATTGTCAATCTTGATTCGCGTTTTTTCCTCTCTATGGTTCTCTTTATTCTCCATCCCTGACCTAAGTTTATTTTGGTGATTAGAAGGTAATGATCAGTATTGCATTCAGACCCCCTCATGTTTCTTGTATCGTTTACTAGCTCTCTCAGTCTTTTATCCGCTACAACGAAGTCAATTAAACTGTGAATATCTTCTCTACACCAGGTGTACATGTAAATCATTTTATGCCTAAACCAAGTATTTGTAATAAATAAGCCCTTTCCTTAGCACAAGTTAAATAATCTTTTTCCTTTATTATTTGTTTTTGGATCCTCAAAATTACCTATCACCCTTTCTCTTCCCTGACGTTGGACGCCAGCCCATCCATTCATATATATTAGGAGAATGATTCTTTCACTACAATCGCGAGTACTTATTGTATCATATGAAGTTTCCCAAAAGGTTTCTTTCACGTG
Source organism: Andricus quercusramuli (assembly GCA_932178445.1). Lineage (NCBI taxonomy): Eukaryota > Metazoa > Arthropoda > Insecta > Hymenoptera > Cynipidae > Andricus > Andricus quercusramuli. The sequence goes on from CAKNXH010002007.1 coordinate 246,882, forward strand.
CCCGACTTCAATCCGGGCGATTTAAGTAAATTAAACGTTAGCTCATACGACATCGACTGATCCTCCACATTTCTGTGAAAGATGCCGTGCATCTTCTTGTCAAGGAGCTGTTCGCGAAAGTTTTTCTCCTGTGCTTTTCCAATCCCGGCCTTCAGGAGTGAGTACTCGAGATGGATAAGATTTGATGCATTTTGCTCAACCCTGTTATTAAAGTCAAAGCCGATTGTTTCAGCAGCCTCCTCCACTGCTTTGAACAGAAACGCTCCTTTGCCCATTTCTTCGTGTTTCCTGAACATCTTAAGGAGGGGGTTATATCCATTTGCGACTACTATATGTGCTGTACCCAGAATAATCCTGTTGTGAAAACATCCAAGATTGAGTATTCCGCGACCACCTTGACGGCATGAGATGTAAAGTCGCGAAACAGAAGACTTAAGGCGCATGCTCTTGTTCATGTGCATAACCTTTCGGGACCCGATATCGAGGGATCTGAGCTCGTCCTCCGTCCATGGAACTACTCCAAATGAATAGAGTACTACCGGGACGGCAAGCATTTTCGTCGCAGATATTTTGTTCCTCGCTGACAGAACGGAAGACCAAATCCGTCGGATGAGACGTTTGTATCTGCATCGGAGAGTATCCTATATAGATGTCACATCCTGAATGCGGCTCTGTGGCACGCCCGGGTATATATAGGTTTCTCCAGCGCCAAGGTGTCGTATAGCGCTTCTGCCGACGAGCTCATGGGTCTTCAGCGATGCCATTAGGTTTTCCCTTCTTCAAATAAGCCATGGAGCATTTCTTCAACACGAACTCCATTCCAATCTCTTGAGTGTACTCTTTGACAATGTCTAGAGCTAAATGTAGTTTCTATTTATTTGTAGCATAGATCTTAAGATTATCCATGTAAAATACATGACTGACCTTAAGCTTTCGATTTCCAGGTTTGCCGCAGAGGTACCCTTCGGGATAGTGAAGTGCGAGAGACAGTGGCAATAATGTGAGGCGAGAGAGAAGTGGGCTCATGGTGTCTCCCTGAAACACACCTCTCTGAAAGGTGACACTGTTAGTTATCACACGATGTTTTCCAGATGAGATAGAAAATTTGGTTTTCCAAAGCGGCATGAATCTCTCTACTCACCTCACGATGTATGGATGAACCTTTAAGCTTTCCAACAGACAGATGATAAGTCTATGGAAGGTTGAATGGAAAGCTTTCCGGTAGTTAATCCAGGCCATTGACAGGACGTGCTGATAGGCTGCAGCGTCTCCACAGACACACCTGTCAATTAGCAGGTTCTCTCGACAGCCTGCTACACCTTTTTTCGATCCACGTTGTTCGTACATCTCTCGCTATACAGGCTCAATTCGTCGAACAATCCTGTTGTTTAGGACAGCTGTGAAGATCTTATACAGTGTGTTCAAACAAGTTATTGGCCTGTAATTCTCTGGGCTGGACAAATTGCCTTTTTTTGGCAGGAGTATAGTGTGTCTTAACATCAGCTACTGCGGAATGGGCGTCTCCGACTTTAAATATGACGTGAATATGCGGGCCAGATGCTGGTGGGTTGAAGGAAACTTCTTCCATCAGAAGGTCTTGATACCATCAGAACCCGAAGCGGAATAGTTCTTCATGCTTCTTAATACGTTTTTCACCTTCTCGGTAGTGATCGAGATCGCTCGAGATCGGTCGAGATGGGTCAGACAAAAACTGTTGATTTTCTCTGAGCCACCTCTCCCTCCGCTCTAGACTTCTCCTAGCGTTAGATAGTACTCGCATTCTGTCAACAATATGCTGCCTGATGGTCAGTAGCTTTGACTTGTTGATTGTGTGATGACGGATCCGCAGTTCTCGCGCGAGCTTTCGAACTTCGGCAGTGAAAGTCCTGCCAGATGTTATGTAGTCAATTACACACTGAATGCGGGACGCGTACTGTCTTGCCCAGCCTATCTTTGTGCTGAGTTGATGTATTCGTCTTTTGGTCTTATGATCAACCGTTGATTTTGTTTTACGGTTCGCATCTGCCAAAGCTGTCGCTGAATTATACACGAGAGGTCGGATTCTTCGGAAAAATCTGCCCGAAGCTCTTCATCCAGTTCAGCCAGATCTTTGGGCTTGGGAGAAACCTGAATGTTGATGTTTCTCCGCTTCCTGAAGCATCGTTCTTCCTCTATTGGATGCCTGTTCGAGGTTGGTCTCAGTGTCACCTCTCTTTCTCTTTTGCCGCCTTGTTCTGTCCGCGGTTGAGTAGGCGCTCCGCTTACATAACCTCTTTTCCGGAGGACCTCGGCACGGTTTCGCAGAAGATTCTGCGAAAAATCCGAGAGCTCTGGGTGCTTCTCGCACCATAGAGTATGCAGTCGCGCCATGGAACCTTTTCGTTCAGGGGTCATTTTGGTATCATAGCACTCCAGCAGGTCGTTCCTGAGTCGATCCGTCCACTTAAAAGTAACAAGATTCTGCCGGTCAATCGCATTGACTCTGTCTTGATTGGCTCCCTCAACTCTAGGGTTTGATATATATGAATATGTGTAT
>CAKNXH010002007.1:249517-262175 GCA_932178445.1 Andricus quercusramuli
TATATATATATATATATATATATATATTAATTTTTAATTCCAGGTATTATGATTGATTTTTTCAATTAGCTTAAGAATCTATTAATCGTACCATGTAGTTTCACAGAAGAAACAAAATGCAATCTTTACAGCGACTTCAGAGTACTCTTTACCTGCAACACAAATTAACTTCACGTGATAAGATTTACCCACCACATGGGAAATGGTTACCATGTCAAGTCTATTAAATCTTGTTTTGTTTCGATGCGAAAAAATTCAACTTCATCTGACTGGAAAATTACCCGCAACAAAAATTCACTTCTGTTTCTTCTGTGTTCCTATAAATAATCCCCAATGAGAGGGTCTGAATTGGCCCCGAAACATGTCGGTTCCCTAGTAGTATAAAAAAGACGGAGAAAGGAAAAAGTGAGAGGTTGGTTTTTGGTTGACTTTTTCTCTTTTTCTCCCTCTTTTTTCATTTGGTTAGTTTTGTCTCTAATGAGCCGAAATGTGAGGTAGTTTAGAAGTCTGTTTTTTTTTTAAATTGTGAATCTTTTACATAATATTATTCATGATAAAATAGATTTCTTTTCGATCTCAATTTGAAAAGAAAATATAACTATTCTATTTTTGGATGATAACACTAACCAACAAAAATGACCTATGTTCTCGCTGAATGCTACACATATAATTTCCGAAGTAATTTTAAATGCTGAACATGAATCTGGCTTCCGTTTGTTGCTGTCATATCCAGTTTAATAGATATTTGCGATTGAAATTTTCAATAAAAAATCGTTCAGCCTTTTTTTTAAAGGGCGAAAATTTCATCTCGTCCTCACTGTTGACTACGTCGATGCGTTTTTAACGCAGGTTGCGAATATCGTCCTACTTTTGCGAAATATAATTATATTATCATATTTAAATTATTCATGTCCCCGAAGGAACATATCTTCAATAATAATGATAATATGTACTACAAATTCTTGATGACAAACATTTATTAAAAATGCATATTTGGTGGGCTTTTCATTACAATGGATAATACACAGCAACCCACGCACTTATTAATCTTCAAAATCAAAAATACACACACACAAATATATATATATATAATTCACATACATCTGCAAACTAATATAATTAATAATGTAAACATTATTGTACTTTATACGAATATTCGTATTACAATTGCAAAATTAAGTAAACAATAATGCACATTTTTATTCTCAAGAAATTACTAAAATACTCATGTCAAAAATATGACTATTTCTTATTTTCAACAAATTACAGAAATACTACTTTGGATGGTTCAGGTCAAATCCCAAGCATGAAATTAAGTCATATCATATCTAAAAAGCATTTTTCTCTAAAGTATCCGATATTCATATTAGATTTTATATTAATAAAGTTGATAGTTTCTTCGTCGTAAAAAAACAAGGTAGGGGTTAAGGGTCGAGCACGTATTATGGTTTTTGGAGGATCTTCTTGCAGTAAGCTCCGTCTTTAATTGGTTGAAGGCATTTTTTGAAGCATCCTACAGAATCATCAATGTTTAATTTTCGCACACTCATGAGATCAGCAACGATTTTATCACATTTCTTGTCAGCAACCTGTAAATAGATGAAGAATATCTTTTTTATATTTATGTTATTTTTTTTGCATAAATTAACCTCATTCGGGCTGTTCAAAAACTACGCCATACTCCCGTGGGGGGGGGGGGGGTAAAAGGTTTTTTGTCCATTTGTGATGAAGTGGGCCTGAAGTCAACGCAAAATGTGATATCAAACATGGAAAAAATAAATGTGAAAGGCAATTTTTTAAAATGCTTCATGAGATAAAAAATCAGTGATTTTATTTCACACTCTTTCCTCTATTTCCATACTTACCCCTTTTTTTGAAAAATTCTTCTTTTTTCCTGTTTTTAGGAAACTTTCCCTTTCTATCATTTTTTCGCTAAAATGCGAACTGAATTAATAGAAGCTAAAAACAAAATTCAACTATTTTTCGTTGGAAGTTAATAAACTCTTTTTAATTGAAAAGTCTATTTTTGGTACATAATTTATCTCTTCTGGTTGAAAATTATACTATTTGGTTAAAGGTTCAACTATTTTGTTGAATATTTATTCGTTTTTGGTTTACAACTAATTTTTTAAGTGAAAATTGAAATTATCCATTATTGGTTATATATTGATCCTTTCTACTTGAAAATTCGACAATTTGTTTTAAAATTTATTAATTTTTGTGTAAATTCGTCTTTTTTTATAGAAAATTAATCTTCTGGATTGGCAATTCAACTACTTGGTTGAAAGTTGAAGTATTCTTTAAAAAATTAATTTAATTAGTTGTACACCCAGCTACTTGGTAGAAGAATTCGTTTTTTTTCTTGTTGAAAATAAATGTATGCAACTTCGAATTAAGCTATTCCATTTTTTATGAAAATCAATCGCTTTTTGTTAAAAGTTCAACAATTTGGCTTCTAAATTCAGCCATTTTGTCGAAAATTCGTCTTTTCGGGTTGAATAAATTCTATTATTTTCATAGAAATTGCAACTATTTGGTTGAAAGATCACATTTTAGTTCTGGCAATTTAAACTTTTTTCTCGAAAATTCGCTTTTTTGCTTTAAAAATTCATCTATTTGGTTGACGTTTTTTTGTCTCTTGACTGAAAAATATTTCCTAGTTGAAAATTCGACTCTTTTGTTGAAAATTCCTATTTTAATTTAAAAATACATCTCTTTTGGTAGAAATGTGATCTTTTTGAATTCTACTGTTTTTGTTTTAAAATTAAAATATGTTTTGATTCAAATATCAACTATTATATTTTTCGTTGCGAATTCATCTTTTTGGTTAAATTCGACTTTTTTATTTAAAATTAACTTTTTTTTGTTGAAACACCAATTATTATATTTTTCGTTGAGAATTAATTTTCTTATTGAGAATTCAACCACTATAGGTTAAAAGTTGAACTTCTTTTGGATTGAAAATTCATCTGTCTTCTAAAAAATAAGTCTCTTTCGCTTGAAAATTCGACTATTTGATTGAAGAAGCGACTATTTGTTTGAAAATTAATTTTTTTCTGTACATTCAACTATTTGATTCAAAATATATCTTGGTAGGTCAGAAATTTAGCTAATTAATTAAAAATATAACTATTTTGTTGGAGATTCTAATATTGTGTTAAAAATTAATCTTTTTGGATGGGAAATTAATCTTTTCTGCTTTAAAAGCTCTGGGTAGAAAATATTTATGTACCTTGGTGAAAAATTCAACTGTTTTCTAAAAAATTGGTATTTTTCGCTTGAAGATTTGCCTGTTTGGTTAAAAATGCAACTCGGGTGGAATTTAAATCTTTTTTGTTTGAAAATTCGTCTTTTTTGCTTTAAATTTCAACTCTTTGAATCTAAATTTAATTTGCTTGTTTGCTTAAAAATCAACTATTTTGCTAAAAAATCATCTTCCATAGTTGATAATTCATCTTCAGCTGCTAAAAATGCAATATATTTCGACTTGAAATGACTTGTTCTGTGAGAATTTTTGGCTGTGAGAAAGGGTTAAAATGTTATGTTTGTATGTTTTGTGTTTTATTTTGGGCATTTATAAGACGAAATCAACGAAAAATTTGCACGTAAAGGGTAGGAGGTGTTCTCATTTGTGACGTCTATTCTTTGTGTGATGATCTTTGACGAAGAAGGGGAAGGACTGGAAAAAGTGTTCAAAATAACGTGACGTAGTTTTTGAATGGCTCTTGCCATTACTAAAAAGTTCAGAATTTTTGACCCAGGCAATATCATTTTACGAGTATATCAAATATGGTTAAAAATATTCAAGAATCAAAAACATTTTCATGATATTATAGTATTTTTTTTACTCAATAAGATTGATTTCTATAACTTAAATTTATACAAACATCAACCATTCGTATTTCGCGACTTATTAAAAATTTTCGGGAATGTAATATTTTCAAAAGACTTTAACGATGACTGTTACTTTTTTATTGCGACATATAATATGCAACTTGTTTAGTAACTGTTTATGTTTAACAATAAATAAATAATTATATAAAACTAGGTTGGAAAAGAGCACAGCAATGTGTTTTGAAATAGATTGTAAATAGTATTTTTGTATTTACCTTAGTATTCTTAGTTTTTTCGGCTTTCTTATAGTACTGGTCGCATTTTGCCGATGCGGTCTTAAACTTTTCTTCCCATCCGGTTTTTTTATCAGCGTCTGCCTGACAATTGTCCATTAATGTTCCAAAATCGTCAGACCCTGTTCCTTTTGGTTTAGCAGCGTCAATTTTGTTCTGGTGAGAAAAAAGAGTAGAACGATTAAGTATTTGAAGTTTTTTTTTTAAATTAAACAAATATGTAGGGATTACAAATTATTTTCACAAACTTACCAAATAATCATACATTGATGTTTCTAAAGCTGCATTAGTTTTCTTTAAAGTTGAATCATGTGGAATATATGAATCATCCCCACCCTGCGCTGGGTGATCTGCGAAGACTGTCTGTAACGATTGGAAATATTAATTTTGAAATTTCATTGTTTGATTTGTAATATACTCAATATAAATATATAATATGGGGCATTATTTCCTAAGTATACATAGTCAAAAAAACAAAGTTGTCCGATCTAAGTCAAATTTGGGGAAAGTGTTGTGTTTGTTGATAGTAAAGAGAAAAAAGTGAATCGTTAGAAGAACTCTTTTAACCATTAGTTCTAACTATTTTAAATTGAAGCGCAGCTTTTCGCCGGTAAATTTTGTTTAAATTACTATTTTGTGTTCAGGTAAGTTAAACTGACTTTTTGAAAGAGTAGGATCAATAATTTCAAATAGTGGGATGCACCACACGACTTGGTAACCGTCCACACTCAGCGAGATGAAGAGTTACAATTTCGTGTAGTAAGCCTTCCTTCTGTGAACAGTAACTTTGCCGATTTCTAACATAACTACTACCTAAAACCTGTCCCAAAACTTCAATCTAGCGCACGCGTTAGTCAAGTGAGCTACGGAACCGCTTAGATTTTTCTGACAAACTCTTGGTCAAGCGGTTTCTCTGAGAAAAACATAGCCAGATATGAATTAATCTACTAAAAAAAAAATTCTTCCAAATAAAATAATATTCGAACCTGGGTGGCTTAATCAAGTGGGGTCTTAATCATTCTTACTTTTATAAGAAATGCAAAATATCATAAGTAGAAAATTCCATAGAAGAAATAATGTCAAAAAGTATTCTTTTTTATATAATTCTTCAGCATATTTTTTGATTCTGAAAATTGTGTACAAAACAAGAAAACGCTATTGAAGTATAAAATAAAGTTCTTCACTATGTTTTTTTATAACAATTATCTCAACTAATCTTATGATAAAAGAGAAAACATGATAGATTCACAATCGAAAATCTGTTGTTTTACTGATAAGCAAGTTATAAGTCGTCCTTATTTTTTAATTTCGAACGGACCTCCTGACAAATTTCGCGGAGGGGGCCTACACGTTTCTAGTTGTGCCACTGAACTTACTTACAATTTCAAATAGTAAGGCTAACAATCTCGCGCAGTGCTTATTGCAATGCGAAAAAGGAGATCGAACTCACTTGCAAAAATCAAACTCACAATTCTTTGCTTACTATGAAAAATAGTTATTCATACAGTTTACATGTTCAACTGTTATATTTCAAATCGTTATTGAAGCTACTTGTTCTAGTAATCTTTCTTTTTACAATTTGAAGTTGTAATGCTGACTTTATAGGTTTGATATATTTTGAGATCAGTATCTCATTTAGTATCAAAAACTATTTGAATTGTTTCTCGTACAATGCGAACGAGTAAATTTCAAGTTAACAATACATAAAAGTGAATCTAACTATCCACTTTTTTCTGTGTAGTTTTTGGGGATAACATTTTGTTATTCGGATAAATATTTACGGAGGCGATGACAATTATGGGATTTTCGTAAATATACGTTTTTATAGATGATTTTTAACCCTTCTTATAGATGTAAAAAGTTATTTCCAGTATAGTTTCGATAGGTTTTTTTCCGCTCTTCTTTTATACGCATTTAAATGACTTAATATGAGGTGTGTACATTCCAGAAGAGTCGGCTACAGATGGATAATTGATTTGTAATTTGTAAAAATTTCTAAGTGACTTACTTGGAAGCCCCAGAGAACCAATAAGCAGAAGATCCCAATCTCCATGATCGAATGATTCGTTTAATTTGTACTTTCTCGTGAAGATGAACCCGAACTTTTTGATCTCAGTCTATACAATGTGCCTTTTTGTACTAAATACTTATCACGTGGAATGTTTATTCAATTGACGTAAGAGGAAATAGTGATCAAATTATCATGCCTTTAAGCCTCGGCGAAGGTAACGTTGTGTCAACAAAAATATGTTTTTCTGAAATCTTTATTTAAGTTGTGAGAATATATAGTGATATAGTTTTTTATACGACAAAATGTTTACGATGCCAGAAAAGCTGCCCGAAATTACATATGTGGCTAAATTCATATTAAATATCATGCATGTATCACGCGTGAAAAAAGTCTTCTTTACACATAGGTGACACATACACACACCGTTTATGTTGAACACTCAACAATGTCCAACAATATCCGCTTTTGGGAATAAGAAGCTAAAAGCATTAATTTCCAAAGAAAAGTTTGGTCATTAAGTGCTTAAATAATAAGATAGTAATATTTTAGCATATCGCGAATAAAATGTTTGAAAAATCAGAAATGTATTTCACTAAATTCAATTTGTTATTGATATCACATGGTGTACGTGAAGTTTGTCGGTTTTCGAAGCATTAAAGGGATATTATTTTGAAAATGAATAAAGTAAGTTGAAATAGATTAAATGTACAAATAATCCTTTTTTTTTTTAGTTTGATGCGGCAACTTGGAAATACGATGAGTTATTGGAGATGACGTAGTATGATCCAGGCTGATGTGTCTTTGTCTTTAAACAAATGCCACGATTCTAACTAATCATTGTTTCAATATAGCTTGAAATTTAACAATCGCGTTCTTTCATCATAGCAGACTTTTCTATTTGTCACGATTCACATTTTAAACATTCTTTTAATTAATATATATACAGTTCTAAGGAAATAACATATTTTCACAAAGCAATTTGAAGTTTTCCAATATTGAATTACTAAATATGTCAACTAATCGAATTAGAGATTTTCTGTTAAACTTTAGTGGATCACTTTTCTGTAACTGAACTAGCAGAATTTTAGTAGAGTAATTCATTACATTTGATTAATTTAGATTCAGAGTGCACATTAATTAATTAGCTATAAAGGAATAATTTTATTCGTTCAAAATGATGAGATTCAACAAATTGTTGTTCAAACTGTTTGTACTACTTCATTTGAATAAAAAAAATTATTTAAACAAGTAGTATGAAAAAAATTATGCATCTAATTCAAAAAAGAGAAAAATGTCAGTATTTAACATTTGAATTTATCAGAAGTTTTTAAAACATATTCTCAAAGCATTATATCGCAACATTTTGAACAATATTTAGCACAAATGAACGAAATTTTGTCGAGATATTATGAACAACAAAAGATCGAGATTAAAAAACTAATTTTTGACATAAAAACAAAAAATATGATTACCTCATTTGAACTTTTTTTTATAGAAATAACATTTTTTCTCGGCGCTGGTTTCTGCTTTGTAATCAAATTCTGAAACTTATTAAATAACATGATTAAAGATGAGGGACCTCCCGTTTTCAATTTATAATAATTGAAGTACTTTTTTGAATCCTTACAAATTTTCAGGAGTAGTTCAGTAGACTCGAAAATTCATTTTGGTTAAATTTTGCGAAAAATGCATCTTACCAACCATTTGCAAACACGGCTCGATTTGAAAAATATATTAGAGAATTTTGGGTATTTTGCCCAATTAAAAGGGTCCAAGATTTCGTCTCTAACTTTTCCACCAAAGGAGATGACCCATTCTTGAAATAGAATGAAAATAGTTAATCGATTAGCTAATCTTTTCCGTGGAGTGATTTTTTCCTCATTGAATTTCGATAAGAAATATAAAAAAATGTTAAAATTTTAGTGACCTATACTGTTGTATAGTTTTCCCTTAATTTACTTTAAATTGAAAAACGAAGTTAAAGAGACAATTTTTTACATTTAGGCATAACTTTTCTTTGAGTTTACATTAAAAAGAAATTACCTAATTCAAGAAAATGCACTAAATTTCCTTTTTACTAAGGATTTGTTTATTTCAGTTGAGTAGATATTGTTTAGAGGCAAGAGTCGTGCCTCGAGTAAAAAAAAATCACTTCCTTGGTGAAATTTCTTTAATACAAAGAAATATTTCTTTGCAATAAATGAGAAAATTATTACTTAAGTCCGAGAAATATTTATCATAAGCTAAGAAGCTAGTTTAATTGAATCTGTTTTTTACACCTTAAGAAATATTTCCTTATTTCAATCAAGTCGATTCTTTGAATTAAGTGATTCATTTATCTATGGATAAAGTAATTTGGGTTTCTTCAAGTGAAAGAAATATTTTTTCAGGATAAATTGTTATTTGTATGAATAAAAAAAAATGAATCAGATGTTAGAAGTTGAGTATAATAATTTATTTGAATCAAGTAAGTTTTGTTCGATTCAGTATACAGGAGTATTAGTGGTAACGGGATAAGAACATTTTTATTAAAATATTATGAAATTTAAAAAAATATCATAGCTGAAGATATTCAAACATTTACACCTTTATCATGTAATAAACGATATTTTTACAATAAAAAGTAAAAAATAGAAAGTACAGTTAAACGCATACTATTCCCGAAGACAAGTTATGTTTAAAATGAAACTGTTACTTTTAACTTCTTTATTCTTAATTAGGAGTGAAGGTACCTCTAAAAAAGTGAAATTTTGTTGGATTTCAAGTAAGTATACTTTTTCCCCTTTTTTGAATGGAAGAACTGATTGGCTTGATACTATTTGTTTGATTACGAAAAATGTTGATTCAAATAAAGTACTGCCTAAAATTTATATAATAATGGATTTAATCCAACATTTTTAACCCGGAAAATTTTATTTTTCAATTATATGAAAGTTTTTTTATGCAGCTTCTGAATCGAAATTAGTGAAATATCACTAATCATTAGTGAAACCTCACTGATACAATTAGTGAATAGTGACAATTACTAATTCGATAAGTTGGTATATTAGATAATTCCAGCAGGGGATAACTACTAATTTTTTATTGAATATATAGAAATTTATCTGCATATTAATTTAAGAAAGTAATAAAGATGGGAAATATGGCAAATACAAAAGTTTGATGAAAGAACACAATTGTTTGAAATTTTGAACTTTATTAAAACAGCAAGAAGGCAACGTTTGGAAACCATTGATTATGATTCATGACCATGATTAAAACATAGAAAGACACTGCTTTTTTCGGTCAATGCTAGTGCTTAAATTATTTTATTCGTACACGTCCTTGGCCACGAATCCAGACAGACGGGCTTAAAATTTATAAATATATAGATTTGTATAAACGTAATTTTATAGAGGGTTTTTTGCGGGGTGGCAAATACAAACTTTGGAAAATATTGCAAAGTTCAACATTTTTTATCGTAGCCAAATATTGAGAAACTCAACAATGATCCAGATTGTACAAAATTCAAATTACGTATCTCGTTTAAAAAGTATTTGAAAAAATGTATACCATATTTACACCAGATTTCATATCAATAAGGTGGATAGTTTCTTTCCATAAAAAAAAGGTTGAATTCAAATAAAGAACTTGAAAAAATTGGAATATTTTCCCTAATGTGTATAAGCAAGTTGAGTAATTTATTCTTGGATCGCTAGTTTGACAAATAACAAATGACGAAATAGGTCCCGAAAAATGAGATAAGAAAAAGTGACAATGCGCGGCTTTAATTCTCACAAAACAAATAATTGCTGTAGAATCAAAAGCTAGCAAGGAAAAAAGGTACCAAATAAATGGAGAGCTGGTATACCGATAAATTTTTATTTATTAATTTATTAGAATTTTAATTTGAAAACTAAATATATAAAAAATTAACAGAAATGAAAAATATAGTCTTTATATTTGAGGAGAAATTATGTGCACTTTATTCCAGGGGAAAAAATGTTTAGAGATTATTTTAAACATCATTTCTTAATGAATAACAAATACTTTTTAGGGATAAAAGAACTTTTGCGCTTTGAATTTGCTATGCTCGTAATTTTGAGCGCGCCTAGGGCGCGCGGTTGTTGTACCTCGGGCTTCGCGCTCGATAATATATTTACCTCGCGCTTCGTGCTTGGCTTTTTTCGTCTTTCGCACATCGTCCTCGCCTTAGATGAATAGAAGAAATTTACTTGCAAATATTATAGACTAGACAAAACCTCTACGTCTTAAGTGATTGTCACAATACCCACACACTTTTTTGAAGTCCAAAGAAAAACGCTTAATTGCTTAAGGAACAGTTTTGGTTAAACTTACTTAAAATGCTACCAAAGAATCGAATATTCTGTTTCTGGTCAAACAGTGTTAGTTTTATTCATAGCAAAATATATTTAAATTTTTTTACATCCAAACAATACCTTTTCATCAGGATAAGAATGTAAAATTTGATTTTTTGTTTATTTTGTAATGTCATTTTTCACGATTAAATTCAAAACTACGCGTCCTATTGAAAAATAATTCACAACAAATTAGTGGATCTTTCTCGAATGGATAATTTTTGTCCAATCATCTTTTTTTCGTATCTTGCATAGTCTGAGAGCAGAATGGAATTTTTTAAAATATTTTTTATATGTTTCATGAGGTCAAAATTTGAATTTTTGATTTTTCAATTCTTGAAATTTTTGTTCGCATAGTGCGTTTTTTGGCTTAAAATGTTGGTTTCCGTTTTTTTTTTTGGATTTTGAAAATGCTATAACTCTGGTAGTCTTTTTATCGAAAAAAGGCGTGGAAATAAATTATTCAGATTTTTGAGTACTACGATTTGTTGTACATAGAAAATTGAAGTTTTGAAGAAAATGATTTCAAAAATTTTGAAAATGCTCTAACTTTTTGAATTTTCATCAAAAATAGCTGGCTAACGAACTTGTCCTTTTTTTTAAGGCTTCGAAAAATGTACCAAAGCTCAATCCAATATGATCATTTTTTCGAAAGTTATCGTGTATACAGTCAGACAGACTATACAGACAGACACCTTGGTAAAAATCGTTTTTTCTAGCTCAGGAGGTCTCAAAACGTAGAGATTTGATGAAAACCGACTAAGTCAAATTTTACGTAAAACCAATGCCTTCTCATTAGGAGGAGAATGTAAAAATTGAAAATTAAGAAAATTCATGTATTTATGGTAGTATTTTTTCAATCTCGAAGAGAAGAACTACGCTAAATATATAATAAGTTCGATTCATACTATTTTAAAAAGTTAATTTGAATTAATAACTTTTTAAATTATGAAATCATTCAGTTTATAATATAAGTTCTAATGCTTGAAATATGAAAATACGTTAGAAAATGGTTACTAACAGTTCACTGTCCACAAATCCTATAAAAACTACACATATAAATCTTTATTTGTCTTGAAATTCTAATGATTCAGTATTAAATAAGGGTTTAGCCTCTCTTGAAATCTTTTGTAACCTTTTAAACCTTTCCAAATTTCTTAAAATGTCTTGAAATTTTCTGAAACCTCATGTAATCCTATAAATTTCTCTGAAACCCCGTGAAACCCCTGAAAATAATTTCAAATACTTTGATAAACTTTAGAAAGCCTCTGAAATTCCTTGGCACGTTTAGAAATCACTTCAAATCCTGTGAAACCCCTCGAAATCTTTAGAAAAAACTTAAAATCTAGTGAAAATAACACAAATTCAATCAACAGTAGTTGAAAACAAATTTAAATTTAGCAGCGGACTTCATCTTTAAATTTCAAATGTGATGATTTCAAGTCATTTTAGGTCTTCATTTCTACGCATGCATTTTGTTAGTTCTTCTTTATTCATAATGTGTCCCCTAAGGGTTTACATGACTTCCATTTCTCACAACACTTCCTTCTACATTTTTTATAAAATCTTATCCTTACTATTTACAATTATTTACACCTATTTACATAAAATCTTATATCGAACGCCTTAAATCTATTTTTGACGCTAGCGCAATTTGGGACGTGTTAGCGAACGAGTGAGCGAGTGATCGAAAGCGAGAGTGCAAGCGAGAGAGAGGGAGAGCGGTAACGCAAACGCATCTTAATCTACTTATGCTATTACATAATTATTACTTACAAATCTTTACGCTTCTTATTTAAGCGACTTCCGTTTCCTTTTTCTTTCACTTCTCTTGTACCTCCATTTTACCATTTTTTGCATCCATTCTTTCATTCTTTTTCAATTGCTCCCCTAGCATCCTCTAACTCCTTCATCCACTCTTCCCCAAATCATCCTCCCCTAGAATCTTTACCACATTCTCTTGCCAGGTTCCTTTATCTTCCATTCCTCTCCTACATCCTTCCCATACATGCTCCCATGTTTCCTCTTCCCATTCACATATTATGCACTTCCTGTTATCTTCCTTTTCCCAATACATACTTGCCCTTACCTCGTTTCCCAATCTAAATCTTGCTATTCTTGTCCATCTTTTCTCTCCTCATCCCTTTTCTAAATACTTTGGT
>CAKNXH010002008.1:0-17171 GCA_932178445.1 Andricus quercusramuli
CGAAGTGACCCAAGGATATATATATATCAATAACCTTTGGCAGAAAATTGCAACTTTTTTCGTAAAAAAGGCAACTATTTGTTTGAAAGGAATCTGTTTTGATTAAGGATTCAACTGTTTTGCTGGAAATTCGTCTTGTTTTGTTTAATTCAACTGTTTTTGATTTTATGTAGAAATCTTCTCTTGTTTAAAATCTCACGTATTACATTTTTTGTTAAGAATTCAACTTTTTTGATTGAATATTCCACTATTTGATCAAAATTGAGGTACTTTGTTAATCCATAATTGCTAAATAAGTTCACGAAAAAAAATTAGTGGGAAAAAATATACCGAGATAGGGGGAATCATCTGTGCTAAGATTTTTTTTTTCAAAAATAATTATTTAAGTTTAAATAATGCGATGAGTATTTACAAGAATGTTTATTTTTTGTTTGTTGTAAAAATACTATGTTTACTGTTATTTAACGATAAATTTTTTATCATTTATTATATTTTTTATAATCATATATTAATTATTATATTTATCTATTGACAGTTTATTATTTGTAATTTTGAAAAAAATTGTAATATAAAAATGAAATAATTTAAGACATTTATATGATAAATAATTCTAAAAAAACTCGGTAAATGAAATCTTATAGAAAATTCGAATCAAATTCAAATAGTCGAATTTAATTCTACCTTTCATAGATTATCCGGAAATACCTTGAAAATGTTTCTTAAATATGAAAAAAATATGGAAAGTACGGTGTCGGTTTATAATACACGCGGTGAGTCATAGTTTGTTAATGAGAAAAATAATCTGATAATTTTAAAGACTTGTAAATAAATTTTAAAAAATGGTGTCATTCATCTTGAATTCACTGAAAATTTCTCGCTATAATTGAAGCCTCGGCAGAGATAAGTTGGATCAACAAAAAGCTATTTTTACGGAATCTTTATTCCAACTGTGAGTAGATGGCGAAATAGTTTGTTGTATGACCTAGTTTGTTCTAGGACATATTTTACGAAGTACAATGTAAAAACAGTGAGCAAGAATCTCTTACCATATACTACTTTTTCAATAAAAGTATTTTTGTTGACCCAACGTTACTTCTGCCTAGGCTTCAATTAAGAATGTACACTAGTTATCTTAAGTTCAAACATGAGCATTACTAAGAATGATCCTTAAAATCAAGGAAAATATTCCTATTGTTAATTGTAACTAATTTTGGAAGAGAATTGAAGAATGTAGGTGAACAACAGAAAAAAGTATTTCATGTGAAAATTGTTTATTTAACTGTAGTTATTGAAAGTTGCATGTTTTTATTTTCTCTTTAGGTGAAAGCTGCAATTTTTATTTTTAATGTTAATGGTCTAGGGGTCATTTCATTTTCCAAAGGATTCTCTACAAACTACTTTGGTACGTTTATATTTAAAAAATTTTATTTGAGAGTTGAACAATTCTTAATTTTATAAACAATACTTTCCTTAAATAATTGTTTGAAAAATAAAAACGCAATAATTAGTTTTGTAGAAAATGCTTCAAGAAATAAATTCAGCCCTATAAAATTAGGATTAAATAAAAATTGCAAGTTTTACCTGCAGAGAAAGCACGAAAATGTAACTTTACATCTAGTTTGCCTTCAATTCTCTTTCAAAACTAGATACAACGAACAGTAGGGTAAGTGGCCGTCCATGAACTAACATAAGTTAACAATTTAGCCCCCCCGGGGGGGGGGGTGCGCCACAAGACTATGGTTGGTGAGAGGGGGATAGGGGGGTCTATCGAAGTAACATTACGAACTTAGATAAATTTTAGTACGTTTCGTGGAGATAAATTTTAACAAAGCTTACAAATTTTGCGAAATATGACTGAAATTATTTTTTCAATAAAAGTTATATCATTTGGTTAAAAAGTTTACTATTAAATTCTTAGTTCGGAAATCCTCTCGCTTGGATTAAATTTCAGCTATTTGGCTGAAAATGCAATTATTTTGGTGCCAATGCAACTATTTTGTTAAAAAGTCATCTTTTTGATCAAAAATTAAACTACTCGGTGAAAGTTGAATTACGTTTTTTGTAAATGCGATCAATTTTTGGTTGAAAATTAATTATTCTAACTGAAAATTTAAGTATTAACTTTTTGGTTTAAAACTTATCTCTGTTGGCTAAAAATTCAAATATTTAGTTGAAAATTCATGCATTTTGCTGAAAATTCGTTTTTCTTCGTGGAAAATTTATCTTCTTGGTTGCAATTTAATTTTTTTTTTGAAAATACAATGACTTGTTGAAAGTCGAACTCTGGTTGAAAATTCATTGTTTTTTGGTTCGTAATTTAATATTTTAGTTAATAATTCATCTCTTTGGTTGAAAATTTTACTGTTTTGTTAAAAATTCGTTTTCTTTTTGGACGAGAATCAAATTTGTTCGAATGAAAATATCGCTATTCTGTTTTTGGTTAAAAAGTCAATTTTTAATTGAAAATATATAACTTTTTATTTAAAAGTTACCATTTTTGTTGAAAAATCATATTTTGGGATTGGAAATTCAACTGTTCTTTTCATCATTCGTATTTTTGACTTCTAAATTCAACAGATTTGTTAAAAATTCGCCTTTTTTAAGATTCACCTCTTTGGTTCCGAATTTGACTACGTGTTTGCTTGGTATATAATCAATATGTTTATCTAAAAATGTAATAATGTATTCTTTTTATGGCTGAAAATTTATTCTGTAGAACTTACAAATTGATTCTAAGTCAAGAATTGATCTTGTTTGTTCAAAATTCATCTTTTTGTTCGAGGATTTAACTATTTTGTTAAAAAATCGTCTTTTCGCTTTTTTTTCCTTAAAAATTAAGTTTTTGAACTAAAATTTAAAGATTTGATTATCAGTTGGAAAATTACTTTTTTCAATTTAAAATTCAACTATTTGGTTTAAAATTCATCTTTCTTGTTGATAATTCATCACTAACGGTTTAAAGGACGAATCTTATATAAAATAGTTGACTTTTCAACTAGTAATTATGAGTTTTCAACACCAAAAATTCATGTATCAAACAATAAAATTAATATATGGTTGAAAATTCATCCTTGTATGTCAAAAATTCAACTAGTTGGTTAAATATTAAACTATTTTGTTGAATGTTTAATTATATTGTTGTGAATTCAACTACAGTATTAATATTAATACATTTTTCTACAAATATATCAATAGAAATGTTTCATTATCTCAAATAGGTAACGCAAATTCACGTATTCAGCAATCCTTTTAAAAAAATATTTTTTACTTCAATACTGGGAAAAATCACATAAAATTTTGTCAAATACTGCTAAGTAGCTCTTGAAAATTACAAATTGAGTATTTTTCCTTAAATAAACATTCTGCTCCACTCATAATACAATAAATATTGCACGCAATTAGAATAATATATTCAAAATATTTGAAATAATACTTACATACACGAATCCAACATTAAAAAACTGGATTAGAACTATACAATCTATGTTAGGTTGTCACACTTTACACCTGAAATTCATCGAGTGCAAGCGGTCCTATTCGGACGTTGAGCCGCGAATTTTTCATGGCGATTTTGGACCGCGGGTGAGGGTAACTTATTTCTCGGAATTGTATTCCCCTACACGCTTGAGCACGGTCTTATTCGGAGGTTGCACTGTATTTCGTTAAAAATCCATACTTTTAAATAGTTAGCGCGCACATAGCGCACATAATGTTCTAGTTCAATGAAAGTCATTTTCACGCAGTATCGCAATTATTAGGGAGGTTTTCAACAACAATATATGTGAGATCTCGTGTTTACAACTTTTCAAGGAATGTATCAAAAGAGTCTATCTTTGAGTGAAATAATTTGTATATTGATTGAGAATTGATTGAGGAAATTTTGTGATTGGGGTGATATTATTAATAGTTTTTCGACTTACCATCTTTGCATTTGTGATTATCGCAACAATCCGGGTCATTTGTACAACCATGATTTAATGGAGAGCATTGTTCGCTATGTTCAACAAAAGCCATGCACAGAAGTGCAAACAAGGCGACAATTATTGCGGGACTCATTTGAAATAATAACTGACTACCTCTCCTGCCGTCTTTCTTTGATATGGTCATGCATAAGTAAAGTCGAAAATATATGCAGGTAAACTATTACATGCAATAATTTCATTCTCATGAATAAGAATTCAAAAAAAGAGAAAACATGAATGACTTGTCAGTAAAGATGAGGAAATTTTCAAAATAGAAGATTACACATTTTTTACATTTTCATCATGATGAGAAGGAACTAGTTTTTTGTGGAAACTAACTATCGCGGATTTACATATTTATGTAGTTCTGTCTGTCGTTTTTGCCGTTGTGTCGTTGTCGTCTGTATACCGAATAACTTTTGAAAGGCCGAGTGCGTTAACTAGCATTTTTTGAAAATGGTTCTGGTTTTCACCGCAAAAAAATAGAAAATTCTATTTTGGAGTCGAAATATGGTAGATAAGAAAAAAATGAATAGAAAAAAATTATGCACTAAAAAAAAAACTAAAAATTTTTTCTAATTCACTTCTTGTTAAGATGCGTACTTTTTGTTTTAATCGTGAAAAATAATATCATAAATAAGAAAATAAATTTTTTTTGATAAACGATACAAGCTACGAAAAAAATAGACGAAAGTTGTTCACCCAAAAAGAGCTACAAATTTGTTACTGATAATTTTTGATTGAAAGCGTAGTTTTTGTTTCAATGGTAAAAAATAACATTGAAATTAAAAAATGTAAATTTTCGGAAAAACGACAAAAGTATAATGAAATTTTATTTAGCAAAATTTTTTGCCTAAATCATATTTACAAATTTGCTTAGAACCACTTTACACTAGGACGGGTATTTTTTGTGTAAATCGTAAAAAATGAAAAAATTAAACATTGCAGTACCGGCACAAGATACAATGAAATGTTTAACAAACAAAATTCTTTTTGTTTTTGATAGGATGCACATTTTTTCAAACTATACTGGGACCTGGAATTAGTTACCTCGGATTTACGAATTCGTAGAACTGATGCCCCCGTAGTTTCGTGGTATGAGAGAAGTCTGGTGCTTAATATTATGTATTCAAACTGGAAATGGTTCACATGGCTCTGACTTTTTACGTTTGAAGGCCCTGGGTTTACGACCAAGGCCACTGCAAGCCATGCCCGAAACTGTTCTTGAATCCAGGTTCCAGTGTATAAAAACAAAACAATGAAAATAAGTCTGTTTCAATATCAATGCATATTATAAATTATTGTTATAATATACATTCATTTGAATGATAAATTTTTCAGGGTAGCTGAGAATAAAAATTGATGCAAAATAAAGAACAAGTATTGAAGTCATCATAAAAAATAAATTTTTTACTTCAATTTGCAATATCTGAATAGGTAGTCCTGGATTGAGATACATAAATAAATATAAAATACATTTGATATGTAGATGAGTTCGCATTCCGGACAAATTGTAATTAAGTGGGAAGCATAAGATACGTCATGAGGATGTGCCCGTTGGCGCTGAAGGAACTTTAACAAAAGAGAATTCACAATAACCAAATCACAGTTATCGATCCTTTGACCTATAATTTTAAAAGGTCTGTGCACAAATGTGGGGCAAGAATAAACACCGAGCGCGAGATAAATATATTATTAAGCCTGAGGAAAAGTTTGTGGATATTTTAATGGTCATATTCTTGAAAATAGTAGGAGTGAATACGAACACACCACTATAACCTGTGAATGGTAACATGAAAATGGGAGGAGGTCAGTGGAAGTAACGTTACGAACTTGATCAAGTTTAGAACGTTTCCTGATGATAAATTTCACTAAAGTTGGTGAATTTCGCGAGCTATGGCCCTTAAATGGTACAGTTCAATAATAACGTAATAAATAATAAGTTTGAAAATCACTGTCATATTTCAGACTTACTCTTTCTCTTACACGAAGAAAAAATTTAAACATTGTGGTCAACAGGACGTGAAAATAAATTTTAACAGGTGGAGGCAAGAGTACATTTAGAAAAAATATTTATTTGGAAAGCTACAGGATTGTAATGACGATTGGAGTGTCAAGAGGGTCATGCTGTCGCGGGACGAGCGTTGACTAGCACCCCCTCTTCTTACTGTTATTTTTGTATTACATTCTCATTCTAATGAGAAGGTATTGGTTTGATGTAAAATTTGCCTTGGTCGGTTTTCATCAAATCTCCACGTTTCGAGACCCCCTGAGCAAAAAAAAAAGGTTTTTACCAAGGTGTCTGTCTGTCTGTCTGGCTGTCTGTAGGCACGATAAATTTCGAAAAAATAATCAGATTAGGTTGTGCTTTGGCACACTTTTTCAGGGCCTGAAAAGAAAGAACAAGTTCATTAACCAGCTAATTTTGATCAAAATTCAAAAAGTTAGAGCATTTTGAAAATTTTTGAGACCATTTTTTTCAAAATTCAAAAATTCTATGTACGGCTATTCATAGTACTCGAAAACTCGAACAATTTATCCTTATGACTTTTTCGGATAAAAAAAAATTACCGGAGTTATAGCATTTTCAAAATTACAGAAAACAAACGTAAATGAACATTTTATGCCGAAAAACGCATGATATGAAAAAAGGCAATAGGAGAAAAATGTTTCTTTTTGAACACTCTACAATATTTTCGTAACAACTTTTTGAATTTTTTGAAAAATCCAAATTTTGATCACACAAAAAAATAATGAAAAATCAATAATTTCATTTTGCTGTCAAACTATGCAAGATACGACCAAAGATGAGGAGAACAAAGTTATGCACCCAAAAAAGATCTCCAAATTTGTTATTATTCACTTTTTGATATGATGCGTAGTTTTTGTTTTATTCGTAAAAGACAGAATTGGAAATAGTAAAATTAAATTTTTAGACGAATAGCACGAGCTACGAGAAAAATGACAGAGACAAAATTTGTTCATCCAAAGAAGAGGTACAAATTTGTTATGAATCATGTTCTGATAGGATGCGTAGTTTTTGTTTTATTCGTGACGTTTTCATTTTTATCATCCGGTGCGCAGAACCGAGCGTGGAACGCAAGGTTCAAATGATTTCCAAATGACATATATATATTTACCTTGAGTAAATAAAGTTCCACTTCATTCTAAAATTAAAACAAATTTAACAATCACTTCACATGTAGAGGTTTTGATAATTTTATAATATTTGCAAATAAACTTCTTCTTTCCATCAAAGTCGAACACGAAGTTCAAAAATCTAGAGAAACCGAGCGTAAAGCGCGAGGTGGATACATAATCAAGCGCGAAGTGCGAGATAAATATATGATCGAGCGCGAAGCGCGAGATGCAACAGTCGCGCGCCCTAGGCGCGCTCAAACCTGCGAGGGAAGCAAGCTAAAAACTCAACCTAAAAACGGTAATACCCACTAAACTCACCTCCTCTTAAAGCCAACCCATGTCCTGGGAATCGCTTTCGCATTACCTCAAGGACACGGGGTTCGGCCAATAAGCCGTGCTTCGGCTTTCAACATTGGGTGCCAACTCGGTGTTTCCCCCTTTCATCCAACCAGGATGCACGCATCGTCCTCAGTAGTGTGATGGTACCACAACTCGGGCTCGTCGGCTTTCGGCATCCTGGTTGGGTATGTTCCGTTAAGCAGCGTGTCCTTGAGGCTTCCTCAACGAGGTCGCCTCTCGGAACGCCCTGCACCTCTCTTGATTCCGAAAGAGTGCGTTATAACAAAAACAAATAGTTATTCTTTTATCGAAAGTCAGTTGTATGCAGAACTATATATAAGAATCACGTCATCTAGGGACTATCTAATCGACGGCTAGAAAATCCACAGATTCGTCAGTGAAAAGTGTGCTACTGCGTAATAATTAAGAATCCACTGATTTTTATTCAGGGAGTTTTTTTTTTTTTTGTAGAGGAGGTGAGAATGCATTTACGCACTGAGTGTGGGACTCGACCTAAAAACGGTAATACCCACTAAACTCACCTCCTCTTCCCGCCAACCCATGTCCTCGGAACCGCTTTCGCATTACTTCAAGGACATGGGGGTAAGGCCACTAAGTCGTGCTTCGACTTCCACTTTTGAGTGCCAGCTTGGCGTACTTCCAATCATCATCCAACCAGGATGCACGCATCGTCTTCAGTAGTGTGGTGGTACCACACAACAAGCTCGTCGGCCTTCGGCATCCTGGTTGAGTACTGTTCTTTTAGGCAGCGCGTCCTTGAGGCTTCTTCGCCGAAGTTGCCTCACGGAACGCCCTGCACCTCATTGTCCCGGGCCGATGGTCTGTCCGGGGCTTCTTTTCGTTTGTGGCGCAGAGGTAGCACTGCGGCGTACTTTCGCACGCCGCAGCCCTATGGCCCTCCTTGCCACATCTCCAGCAGGCCCTCGTACGGTCTGGGCCTTCGCAACCGGCTGCCATATGGCCGTAGCCTAGGCAGCGGTAGCACCGAAAGTTTTCCGTTTTTTTGTGTACACGACAGGACACCCACCCCACTTTCAGGTGTCCTGTGCGTACTAACCTCGCGGCCAGTTCCTCGGCCAGCTCCACCAAAGCCTTCAGGTTGCCTCCGAAGGGTCTTCTCGTGAGGCTGACCTTCACCTCTCCAGCACCCTCGTTACCGAAGTGGCTTCTCACAGCCGCTTCGACTTCACCGGCTTCCGTTGTTGGATCGAGGTCCAAGACCTCGATCTCGGTACGGGACACGAGCTCGCGCACGATACCCCCCACCCCAATCGCCTCCCTAACAGCAGCTGAAAATTCGGCCCTGCCCTCTGTACTATGTCCGAGCTCCACAAGGACCTCTCCGTTTCTTGTTTATCTGACTCCCTTGATTTTTACGCCAAGGTCATCAGGCTTTACCCTTTGCTTGAGGTCCTTGAGGACCTCGGCAGAGCTTAGACCCTCAGCCGTTTTTTATGAGAACCGCCTCGGGTCGAGCTCTCGTCTTCGGCTCCTTCTTCTTCTTCATGGGTGCGGGTGTAGAAGCGATCCCTTCCACATCCTCCTCCTTTAGAGTCGAGGACGCCGCGATGGCAGTGCGGGTCCTCGCTTCCCAGGTTGGGTTTTGGGAGCCTCTACGGCTTCTTCTGTTTGAGTCCCGCTGTGGCTCGTGTCTTTTTCACCCTTCGCCTTATTCAGGTGCTTTTTGTTGACCTCCTCTTCAACATGTTTAATCGCTTCTTGGTAGGAGATTTCGGCAGAGCCTAAAATCTATGCCATCCTCTCCATTAAAGCCTGAGCCTCCTTCAGTCCATCCCTGATAGGCATGAACATATTTCTCTTCGTGGAGCAGAAGTCCTGCATCCTGTCCAACACATCGTCCAATTCAATGTAGATCCTCCGAGCTCCTTCTAACTCCTCATATACACTTCGGGTTATATTTACTTTATGCTCCATTTCAATTCCCACGAGTAGCTAGGGAAATGAAGGTCCACCCCCGCAGAGCCCCGCATGCGAGGGTAAGGTCTGTGTACTCTAGAAGGCGACCTGGTATCCTAGAGATACCGTTTGGAACATCACACCCCTGGTGCCACGCAGTCTTCGGCACGGTGGATTAACGCCTTGACTTGGAGGTTTTTCCTTCGGGACCATCCCTGGACCCTTGCCTGCGACTGCTTATTGAGAAGTGTAACCGTATTCAGCAGAAACCCTCGGTACAGGGCCGCAAAAGGAAGCGGTCGTGGGTTTTTCTCGGTGTGTCCTTCACCCAGTCTGTTTGGTCCACGGGGCCTATTTTATTTCAGCCCTACCCTCTGTTTCCAGCGAGCATTCCCCTATCCGCCACCCGGGGACGCGCCACGTATGGGTTACAGATTCCCACTGTGGTTTATTCAGGGAGTAAATTCATGAAAAACAAAACGCTATTCTTCCTGCTTAAAATGACTGATAGGGTCCGATAGAGATGGATAGGATTCGGAAGTTCTTCGCATCTATCCGGATTTTTATACGGTATTGGTGCCTGGTTTTAAATCTGGTTCAAGGCGGCACTTGGTCGGCGTATACAAATTTTTTTTCTTTCTGGCTTTTTATCTGGTTGTATACGAAATACTTTCGGTGTTCAGTGAAATCCTATACGGTTTTTATTGGATACTTATGGGGCATAATTTCTGAAGTGTACCCTCCTCGACAATGAAAGTTGTCCGATCAGGCTAAAAATTGGCCCAATTGTAGTCATATTAGATAGTACTCCTCGCATTAAAAATTAATTCATTTTGATCAATATTTATCAAAGTGGAGGGGGTACAACTTTTGGGGTTTTCAAGCAAAGCCTTACTTTCAAACGTTTGTAACTTTCGTTCTATTGCCTTAAAAAAAATTTCACTTGAACGCTCCTCAGGGGACAGTCTACCAAGAGCTACAATGAGCCTGACATATATAATATTCAATTATACATTGCGTATAGTTATACATTATACAAAGTCATATTTGTCATTATAAGAATGCCACGAAGGGACCCACTAAAAACCACCACCCTGTCCTTCTTGGCAGATGTCCCCCCGGAAAACGCTTTCGCATTACTTCAGGGGGTGCCGTTTTCTTGCCCTCGAAAGGGCTCCTTCTTCTTCTTCTTCTTCTTCTTCTTAGTCATGTACCAACCAAGATGTACGAATCGTCCTCAGTAGAGCGGTAGCACCGCTCATCGGGCTCGTCGGCCTTCGACATCTTGGTTGGGACTTCTTCTTCTTCTTCTGCATCTTCTACTTCCTTCTGGCAGTAGCTGGCGGGCGAGTGTTGCCAGATTCTGGCACTCCGCCGCCTTATGGCCTTATGGCCCTCTTTGAGGCTTCTCCTGCAGCATTTTCTGAGATCCTCTGCAGCACACTCTCGGGCAACGTGCCCCAGAGAGTGACACCTGTAGCAACGGGTTTCGGCACTATCTGCCTTTACCCGGCAGTTCACCCAACCCACCTTCAGTCGGGCAAAGTTCTCCATTTTCGCAGCAGCGGCCGATCACCCAGGAGTTCCGGGTGCTGAAAATAATTTAGATGAGAATACGATGACGAACGGGCGAAACGCTTACATTGAGTTGCCGAATCAACTCAAGGATGATTTGCTGTACTGCTACGATGCCATCATTATTTATTTTCACGGAGGCTTCGTGGCGCATATGCACACTTTGTTGTGCCAGAAACATCCAGAGTTTAAGGAAGTTTTACACCAGTCGTTGTAAAATCAAGCTGCCTGCTTCTCGAAAACTGGATATCTACGCCGAGCGCTTCCCCCACCGCTCTATCAACAAGGCGCAGACGAAGAGGAGGAAGCATTTTCAACACTTCAAGGAAAGCAGTACATCCTGAGAGGTGATCGCGATGTCAGGATAAGGAGAAACATTAACTTTCAGGTTCCTCCTGAGCCCCAAGATCTGGCTGAAATGGATGCCCTCCTTCGTGAGGATATCTCAGAGGAGACCAACCTCTTGACCATAAATTGTTCAGTTTGTGGAACAGCGAGAGCTTCGGCTGATTCAAATCGACGGCTAAAACCGACGATGGATCAAAAGACCAAAAGACGCTTGCATCAATTGAACAAGAAGATTGGATGGGCAGGATGGAATACGTTCTATGTTCACTGTGCGATTAACTACATAACACCTGGTAGACCGTTCACGGAAAGGGTTCGAAAGTTCGCCCAAGAACTTAGGACCTTGAATCACACTCTTAACGATTTAAAGCTGCTGACAATCAAGCAGCATATTGTTGACAAATTGCGGGTTTAATCTGATGCAAGAAGGAGAATACAGAAGAGGGAGGGATGGCTCAGGGAGAATCAACAGTTTCTCGCTGGCCCATCGCACTTCTTCGGCGATCTCCTGTTTCTGTCAAAAACCAACGAATTACGAGAAACCTCTTAACATCTTAGCTGAAGATATGAAAAAAGCACCTGGGGGAATAAAGAACTTTTTCCGCTGCAGGAGCAGATGGTATCAAAAACGTCTTGTGGAAGAAGTAAACTTCTAAGCACCAATATTTGGCCCGCATTTTCAGTTCATATTTGAGGTCGGAGACGCTCATTTTCGCCGTGGCTGGTATTGGAACGCACTATACTCTTACCGAAAAAAGCAACTTGTCCAAACCAGAGAATACAGGCTAATGATTTGTTTGAATACGACGCATGAGATCTTTACAACTGTCGTAAACAAAGGGATTGTTCAAAGAATTGAGCCTGTCTAGAGAGAGATGTACGGACAACGTGGCTCGAAAAAACTTGTATCAGGCTGCCGAGAGAATCTGCTAATTGATGGGTGCGTCTGCAAAGACGTAGCAGCCCATTAGCGCGCTCTGTCGGTGGCCCTAATTGACTACCGGAAAGCTTTCGATTCAACCTCTCATACACTCATCATCTGCCTGTTGGAAACCTTGAAGGTTCATTTACACATAGAGAGATGCATAGAGAGATTGATGCCTCTTTGAAAAACTAAATTTACTGTCTCATCTGGAAATTATAATGTGACAGCGAATAGCGTCACCTTTCAGAGAGGTGTCTTTTAGGGCGACACCATGATTCTTCTGCTGTTTTGCATCATATTTCTGCCACTATCTCTCGCACTACGCAATTCTCCTGTGTACCTCTACGACGTCACTAATCATCCCGAGCACAAGATCACTCATGTATTTTATATGGATGACCTAAAGATCTATACTTCTAGTCAAAGCCAACTTAAGAATGCTTCAAAAATCATCGAGGGGTACACAGGAGAGGTTGGTAGTATGGACTTTGGATTGGACAAGTGTGCCAAGATTAATCTAAATCGAGGCAAGATTACTGTCGATCCCAAGGATCCTCAGCTTGTGGATATAAGTGTTATTAGACGTATCAATACTGGAGAGACTTATACATACCTTGGCGTGCCTCGAAGCCGCATTCAGGACGTAACATGAGTGAAGAAGTCTCTCCAAAGCAGACACAAGCATCTTCCTCGACAGATTTGGTCTTCAAATCTATCGGCATTGAATAAGGTATCTGTCACTAACATGCTTGCCGCCCCGGTTCTATTCTACTTGTGTCATTTTCATAGATGGCGGGTTATTTAACCTGCTTCTTTATTTGTATATAATCAGTAAATATTAGGCACGGACATGGCTCTTAAGTTACATTACAGTTTTTACAATGTAAATTCGAATAAAAAATATATATGTAGAGTAGAATGAATTTTTTTATTTTGTAGAAAAGAAGTTGTTGATTTCCTTCAATAGTAATAACATCGATGTATCGCAAGTGGTGATGTGGCGACGTTTGGCTGATTTGACGAACAATCTGAAAGAACATTGAATCGAAGTACTCTCAAAAGTATTGATAGCGTATCGCTGTATTTCAGATCCCAATACTGAAGAGGCGGGTTAGAAAAGTAGAGGGGAATCTGTCCGTATACGCACAGAAATGGATCGAGTACGCGAACATAGTCAGTGCGAAAATGATTTAAAGATCATAAAATCAAATTAAAGGCATAAATGAATTTACATGTTCGTATTGTACATTACAAAAATACAGAAATACGAGAAAATCTTAAATGTGTTGATATCTAAATAAAACAATTTTTAATTTCCCCATGGTCCAGATTCGCTTCTCTCTTAAACTAAAGCACTGAGATGACACTCACATCTAGTGAAATATCACTGATCACCAATGATAAAAAAGGTAAACACAAAGAAAAAAAAGTGTCAGTCACGATCAACTTTCAAAAACTTCTTGATTCGCCCTACTCATTTCAGAAAAATTAATATTAGATAAAATTATTGCAATTTTTCTAAACATCAGCAGAAATGACATTAATTTGAATTTGGTAATGGAGTTCTGATATAAAAACTTTCGAAAGTATTCGTCATAAAATTAGTTCTGCTTGGAGTGAAGAAACACACTTTGGTCACTTTTTTCATTATTGACAATCTTTCTTGATTGAAAATTCAACTCTTGTTGGAAGTTACTCTTTTTCATTTGAAAATTCATATTTTTGGCAGGAATGTTATCTTTTTGGTTAAAAATGCAAAACGCACAATGCATTCATTTTCTTTGGTTAGAAATTCAACTACTTGGTTAAATTTGAACTACTTCATTCATTAAAAATTGCCTGAATAAATTAACGAAAAAAATTTAGTCGGCAAAAACATACCAAGGGTTTTAAACTTACGGATCCTAACTAGGGGGGGGAACGCTGTTCAAAATTACTAAAAAAACTTCACGTAATTTATGCACGAACTACAAGCCAAAATCATCCATTCGGGCCAAGTTGTGAGGATACAATTTTTTACTGTTATTTAACATTAGAGTCACTTGTGCTCGTGTAAAATATAAATTGAAATAATGTTGTATACGTTTGACTTGATTAAATCAAATTTACGGTATAGATCTTGCACTTTTTTCAATTCCATCAGGCACATGAATGTTAAATTTTTCTTATACTTGAAGTTTTAAAATAAAATGTGTATATAAAAGTGATTTAATTCAAGATATTTATGTAACGAATAAGTCTAAAAAAAGTATTAAACGAAATCTGATAGAAAATTCTAATCAAATTCAAATAGTCGAATTTAATTCTACCTTGATGAATAGTTTGTTCAAAAAAACTTTGAAAATGTAATTTTTCACGTTTTTTAAATATTAACAAAATATTGAAAGTACGGTGTCGGGTTATAAAACATGCGGTGAGTCATATTTTGTAGCAATGAAAAAAAAAATCTGCTAATTTTAAAGAATTATATATGTAGATATGAAATAGTATCATTCACGTTTTGTTGGATCATGCATTCACGTTAAATTCACCTAAGCGAGATTCAACTTGACTTCAAACCTTTTTTCTTATTATCATTGCTCCCCTGACCTAGATATGTAATTTTCAGGGTTAACGTGATGTTAATGAGTTCTAGCACAATAGACAGTGAGTTGAATAATTTAAAAAAGACGCTGATCATTGCAAAATCAAATTTTTTGATAAATTGAGGCTTGTAAGGTGGCGCAGATTTATAAAAAATAAATTGTTCATACGGCTGTGAATACATCATGGCTCGCTGTAAGAGAAAATTTCGCGAGAATAAAAGGTTTTATTTTATGCCAAAGCGAATTAAAAAATTTTCAAATAAAATTAATTTTGCATTCAGACACGAGGGAATAAGTATCAACTTGAGTGCTTGAATAAGTTTATTCTAGTTTTTAGGATTTTTTGCTGTTACAAAAATACTAATTCGAGATAGCCAGATATTTCCTAATTCAATAATGAAACAGAAATTTTTGGGTGAAAAAAAAAATTATTTTGGACTGTATATAACAATTTAAAAATGTGTGTACATGGAAAACGTTAAAAATAGAAAAGTTTAATAATACGACACGATGATGTAGCATTTTTAACTCTTTTGAAATAAGAAGAAGGCCACATTGAGAAATTGTTAGCGAGAACCAGTCTGTTTTTATTTTCAATATATCACCTTGTAAATGTTTGAACTAAGTTAAGAAAAATAAGGATTTTTACAACATGAAAATATAATGGATCTATAGGCTATGAATTAATTATACATATTCTGGGCCCTCATACTTGAGTGTCTGAAGAAATCTATTTTTTTACAGCTTTTTTTTCACCCTTAAGATATTTTATTGCCTCTCTGATTTTGTAATGAGGGGCCTTTTTGACCTCTTAAACAAAGAGTATCTCGGGCAACTCTTAGTGGCTAAAAAAGTGTTAGTGGCGACTGGACTACAATGGCTACGTCACTTTCGAGGGGTGAGGGGGGGGGGGGTACCAGAGACACACACAGCATATACGAAAAGTAGCGACCGCCACCCAATTGAGTAAGTGGGTACACAAAGGTTAGGCAGCTGGGGGTCATTCGGAAGTGGGTAGTATCGTAAAATGCAGATATCATTGGAAATTAAAATTTAAAGAATATAATATAATATCACAATTGAAAGTGAAAATTTTTTTTTTTTGAAGCAATAATACCAGGAATAGCTCTTTCGCTACTCATGTGACAGAGCGAGTGCCGTTTTGCTTTTTAAGTGGCACTGGAAACAGTGGGGTAAGTGAGAACACAGTCCTAGACCATCTCTAGCAGCCCCCCTTTCCATTTAACGATGTATTTCATACCATCTGAATAAGTAGAGGAAAGGGTCACAAAAAGTTTAAAAAATAAAATGAAAAACCTCACATTTACTTAAAAAATGTATACACTGAAACCTCAATTAATGCATGGTTTCGGGAATGCTTTGCAGTGACCTACAACATAAATTTAGGAAATCCAAATGTTAACATTTAGGGCCGTTTGAACCATCTTTGGTGAATTTGGACGCATGCTAACAGTTGACGCAACTACCGCACTGAGGGTACTGCCTGCATTATCCCTACGCTACTGTTAGTCACGCATGACTAAGAACCGCATATATTTCAGTACCACGATCCCCGCATCTCAAAAATGCCGATGACTCAAATTATATGAATGCCGTAAACCCAGGTTACTCAAATCCAGTAGAGTGCATGTGAATTTTGACCAATGGCGTGGTTTCAAAAATATGTAACGCTTTTAGGAAGAGGGGTGTCACCCCGAGTATTATGCTGATGTTTAAGATACAAACACGTTTACGATAGAAAAAGCATTGCATTAGTGGGGTGTGGTGGTCCACAAGTCAGAAAAAAACGTTATTTATTTTTTGAACTGCCCCTACCAGTTTCGTCTACTCGATTGTACAAATAGTGGTGAGTTAAATCGATTCGATACGTGAAACAATCGAGATTTTTCAATTCGAGGTTTAGTATATGAGACGATAATATCGTCTCGTAATAGTCTACCCAGATACTCATTAAGACGAGCGAAAGCACCGAGATTCATTTGAAAATTATTTGATAGTCATGAAGAAAATAATTTTGTTTAATTACACAGCTCCATAAAAAAATCAAGAAAATTACCCCTGGAGACTGACTATGTCTATCATATGTTTTCGAGGTCGCTGGATCCAAATACGAGGTCCATTTAACCCCATCACGTCAGGATTTCCCATAACCATAAAAAATAGGCCCAAAATCCCAATAAATCCTCTATCCATGGACCACTCAATCCCAATAACCCCACAACCCATTAACCCCTCTAACTTTTGAACCCATAACTCCTTAACCCCACAACCTCAAAATGGCATAACTCCGAAACCCCCGGACCCGGTAAAAAAGAGACGTATGCGCGTTGAAGCCCT
>CAKNXH010002008.1:17181-29347 GCA_932178445.1 Andricus quercusramuli
CGAGCCATGCATGCTTCTTGAACCCACATTCTTCAATAACCCCATAACTCCGAAACACAATCACGCGTCAAATCTTCGGACATCATTGCTGTACTAATTATTCGTGTTTTTGCAATCCACGGCACCTCCACTTTTTTTCTTCTTTACCGGGTCTGGGGGTTTTGGGGATACGGCATTTCGAGGTTATGGGTTTGAAGGGTTATGGGCTTAAGGGATTATGGGGTTATTGGGATTGAATGGTGTTAAGGTTATGGAAAATCCTGCCGTGATAGGGTTAAATGGGCCCCGAATTTGGATTCAGTGACCCCAAAAATATATGATAGATATATTCAGACTCCAGGGGTAATTTTCTCAATTTTTTCTGTAAAGCTGTGTTATCTACCAAATAAAAATTTGTTTGCAACTGTACTGATTCAAAACCGCGCCGCCGCGTATATATTTACGCCCGTATATTTACATACATGGCAACCGATTTCTTTCAGCCGTGTGATCCAGTGGGTTTTGATTGGTTGCGGAAATTTCTGCGACCAATTAGGAGTTAAAGTAAGTTGATTTAAATAAATATCTTATGCTGGAAATTGATCTTTTGTTCCTACTTATTTATATATTTTCCAAGCTGTATGTAAAAAAATACTAAACTAGACGGTCACGCGAAGAAGGCCTCTATACTCTGAAGTAATTGAATATAAAATAATGAGGTGTTTGAATCAAGTTCCTAAAAAATTAAAAACTTAGGATCACAGTTCAGTCATTCTACGATTTTATAGTAGAAATAGTATGGATAGTAGGGAAACGCCACATATAGAGCGCCACCTCGACCCGATAAGCAGGAAGTTCATAGCCGTAAGGTACTGTGTCAATTTGATGTTTGCTTAGATGAATGGGATTCCGTAAATTTTTGTGGGGTATTATAACTGGCTGTCGGTCCTCTTCCTCTTTATATACTGGACAAAGTTTGTTATGGTAGATTATTCCCATCACAAACCCATCTCGTACCCCTAGATAATACTCTCCGCTTAGTCGCTGTTTTTTATGAGTCTCGGGATTTAAAAAATATTTAATATCAGGTAATAATGGTTGCATAAGCGGGCCACGACTGGATTTGACCATTGGAAACATTCTTTGGATTTCAGTGAGTTCTGAAAAAATAATTTCAAATGAGTGGATTTTAGAACATGAACTTCAATGACTAAATTCAATGATTAGTCGTTCAAAAAAGGAGCAAGAAACATTTTTCAAATCGCGTTGGAAAGCTTATTACGTTCCGCGCTGATCGACCTCTAACAGAGATGTTTTTGAAATTTTGAAAAGTATAGACCACGTGAGAAGAGTAAACAAAATGCAAGAATTTCTCGAATTTCCTACCTCGAATTCAGCTTGTGGCATGTCTTAAAAAAGCTGAAGAGAAAATCTGATATTTATACCACATAGTCTTTGAAGTCTTATCTTTAATTTAAGATGATAAAGATTTAAAAAATTTGACTTTTTCTCTAGGTGCGGCTAAAAATGTTCAAGTGTGTCTACACCGACAGCGATATACGCCGACTGAAACTTGACATTTGAGACTTCGACATTCTTAGTCGTATATCGAGAAACCGTTAAGATTTCGAAATTCTTATTTACTTAAATTGAAGATGAGACTTTAAAGACTATCTGGTATGAATTTCAAATTTTTACATTCTCATCAGAGAAGGTATTAGATTTGTGTAAAATTTGACCCCCTCCGTTTTTGTCAAATGTCCACGTTTTGAGATATTCTGAACCCAAAAAATAGGTTTTCTCGAATGTTTCTGAATGCCTGTCTGTGTGTAGCAGTCCTAAGATGAAGGTCAAGTTCGTTAGCCAGCCACTTTGGATGAAAATTCAAAAAGTGAGCGCTTTTTCAAAATTTTTTAAATACTTTTTTTCGAATTCAAAAATTCCATGTACGGATGTACGTAGCACTAAGAAATACAAAGAATTTATCCCAACGATTTTTTTGATAAAACATAAAGAACTGGAGTTATAGCACTTACAAAATTAAAAAAAAAACGAAAATGAACATTTTAAGCCAAAAAACGTACGATATGAATGAAAGCCAAACGGAGAATAACGTTGCCTTTGAACACCCTACATTATTGTCACAACAACTTTTTGAATTTTCGACAAATCAAAAATTCAAATTTTGATTGCACAAAAAATAATGAAAAATCAAAAATTCCATTTTGCGGTCAAACTATGCAAGATATAAGAAATGATAGGATGCGCAGTTTTTGTTTTAATCTGAGAAAACAAAGTTAAAAATAGAAGAATTAAATTTTTGGACAAACGACATAAGCTATACAAAAAATTAATAGACAAAAGTTGCCCACACTATAAAAAGCTATACGAATTTGTCATACATATTTTTTTCAAGGAAGCTTAGTTCATTTTTCAATCGTAAAAAATAGCATTTAAAAAAAAAATAAAGTGGAAATACCACATAAGAGACAAAGAAAAATTAATAGGCAAAAGTTGTTCAACCAAAAATGATCTACTTTGTTATAAACTTTGTTATACAAATTTTCTCAGAACCACTTTACGCTAGGATTGCTTATTTTTGTTTCAAATCGTAAAAAATAACATTAAAAATAAACAAATTAAATATATGGAAAAACGAAACAAGTTGCAATAAAATAACAAAATTGTTTTTTTTAATAGGTTGCGCACTTTTTTAAATTCTGAAAACAAGAAAATGCAAATACGTTTTGTTTCAATACCAATGCATATTATGAATTGGATTCATATATATTTATAGAAATAATATGTTTTTTAGGGTAGTTGAGGATAAAATTTAATGCAAAATAAGAAACAAATATTATAATTATCATGATAAATAAAATTTGTTCTTTATTTTACAATATCTGAATTAGCAATCTCAGGCTGAAGTATAGAAATAAATGTAATATACATTTGATATAATAGTGTTGGAACTAATGTAGAAAAGTTCGGATTGTGGACACAATCGAGTGCGAAGCACGAGATACGTGATTAGAATGTGTTCGTTAAAGCCGAAGGAGCTTTAACAGAAGAGAATTCAGAATCACCAAATGACAGTTATTTGTCGATG
Source organism: Andricus quercusramuli (assembly GCA_932178445.1). NCBI lineage: Eukaryota > Metazoa > Arthropoda > Insecta > Hymenoptera > Cynipidae > Andricus > Andricus quercusramuli. Next base: position 20,270 of record CAKNXH010002008.1, read on the forward strand.
CTTTGACCTTTAACTGTAAAAGGTCTGTGCACAAATATGGGAAAAGTACAAAATGCATTATCGAGGGCGAAGCGCGAGAACTAACAGCCGTGCGCCCCAGGCGCGCACAAACTTGCGAGCCGCGCGAACAGCGCGCGACTAGAATATGCCCGCATGTCACACGTTGAAGTCGAGGTACGAAATTCGAGAAATTTTTGCTTTTTTTTTTAACTGCTCACGTGGTCTATTCTTTTCAAAAAGTCAACAATATATAAAGTATATGAAGAATTTGAATGGGAAATAAATATACTGCTACTGAAATGGACCTAAGATTATAAATTATAATATTGTAGTATTTTACTTACCAACATAATTATAAGAGAACGTCTCTAAGATGAAGAAAAAAGTACCAACAATGATTCTCATTCTCTTTGAATCAAGTAAACTGTGACCGAAGATTTCGTGAAATGTGTCCTTCTTCTTGTCCCTTTCTACCTCGATGACTGATTAGGAGTCTTACTGTGAGGCTGTAAGAGGCCGTCCATAAACAGCATTACACTAATTTTGGGCGCTTCATGCGCGTTTCTAGTGAATTCAGTCACGAAAATAGGGAAATAATAGAGAAAAAAATTCTATGAAATAAAACTAACGTCGACAGCAAATTCAAAATCATTATGAAACACTCTAAATTCTTAAGATTTCAAGTCGAAATATATTGCATTTTCAACAAAATTGTTGAATTTTCAACCAAAAGTGATGAATTGTGAACCAGAAGAGTCGATTTTCGACAAGAAGGATCAGTTTGAATCATGAAAGATAATTTCTCTGTATTCTTTACGTTGCAATTATGCTTTTAATCAATATCACTATTCCTTAAAGTGTTTTTCTCAAACTTCCTAATTATATTATTCAAAAAATTACATTTAGTAAGAAAACGTTGAATTTAATACGTGTTATTAGTGCAGTCATAAAAATAAAAGTGTATTGGAACTTTTTACATTCACATTTATGAGAGTGTAATGTATGTAATCGTCCAAATTTTCGATCACTAGTTTCTGAAGGATCTTTACGTTTCGGAACTCATAGAGTCCGAAAATCATAAAATTATGTCGGTGTCTGTATACTTTATTAAAAAATAAAAAAATAAATAGAGAATTTTCAAAATAAAAAAAATGTCAAGAGTTTTAGAATTTTCATGAAAGTTTCCGGTACATGACAAAAAACTTGTAGATCATCCTAATGGCATTTTTGATTTCGATGAAAATTACAAAATGTATATGCTTTCCAACATTCTAAAAATTTAAAAAAAAATAGAGAAATATCTTTCTTCTGATTGAGAAATTCCAATCAAAATTTTTACTAGATATCAAATATACTCTAAAACTATCCTAGCAAAATTTATTGGACGTGTTTGCGCAGGGAGCATATTTGATGAATACAGTATATCAAATGTAAATTAATATTATTGCAAGTTGACATTAGAAGCAGAAATTAGAAGAACAAAAACTCATTTTACAATTTTTATTCCGTTCGAAAACATTTTTGGGAGTATGGTTCAAAATTTTGCTTGGCGGAAATTGAAAAAATTATTACCTTCATGATACTTTATATGAAGCTATTTACCTGGAAGGGGTCTGGAAGTAAGGCAGAACCTGATAGTGATACAAAAAGTAAGTCAACATTTACTTAAGTCAATGTTATTGGCGAGATTGTCAAGAACTGTCCTTATCTCCTCAATACCTTACCTGCATGTAATTGTGTTAGAAATTGTGAAATTTTGAAGCAAATATATTTGTTTACTACTTATACAGAAAAGCAAAGTGCTTATCAAACGTGTACCATAAAATTGTAAATATGTCACCGTTTATACCCGAAATCAGTTAAAACTAGTTTTAACTAGTCCAAATGCGGAGTAACCAAGTGCTTTTGTGAAACCTTGAAGAAATTTCAAATTCCATCTGATTTCGTATATTTTAACTGGAAATAAATATCAATTAAAACTAAATTCACCCAATTGTGCATTTTGAATGAACGAGTTTCACCTGCACTATTCAGCAAAAATCTGAAATACTGAGTTTGCAATTACATAGTCACAGAAGAGTGATTGGTCATAGCTCGAACCACTTCTTCAGCTCGCCCTAAAAAAAACACGTGCTAGAGACTGGTCACTGAAGAGTGATTGTCACATCTCGAACTACACTGTCTAGTTTTAACTGATATTTTAAGTTAAGACTAGTTTTGAAAAATGATCGTGGTAATTTCGCGTTTTAACCGAATTTCGGTTGAAACGGCAAAAAATACAAATACAGTAGAAATACCCAAGTCAGAATTCACAGCTAGTCCAAATAGCTGAATTCTCGATTAAGAAGATCAATTTTCTAAAAAAAAAATAATTTTCTACCAAAATACGCAATTTCAACAAGATACATCAATTTCCAACAAAATAGTTGAATTTTGAGTTTAGAAAGCTAACTTTTCAATAAAAAATGGAATATTTAAATTTCAAATTCAAAAAACACTTTCTAACAAAGAGAAAGAATAATTTTCAAGCAGTTGAATTCCACAAACAAAAAATACGAATTTTATTAATTTTGATGTTAAGGTTGTTGACCAGTGAAATATTAATTTTATATGATGGTAATGTTTTTTGTCTACTTGGTCTAAAATCAATATTCATTGAATATTGATAATTAATTTTTTGAGTTTTGAAAAAAATCTCTCTACCTCCAATGGGATTTGAACACCAGATCTTTCAGATTTTTCAGATCTTTCAGATTAACATCATACAAATTCAGCTTGTAAGAGTTTTGAAGAAAATCTTCTCGTGTCTCTGTAGCTTAATTGGTTAAAGCATCAGACCGGAAATCTGAATGATCTGGTGTTCAAATCTCAGTGGAGGTAGAGAGATTTTTTTCAAAACTCAAAAAATTAATTATCAATATTCAATGAATATTGATTTTAGACCAACTAGACAAAAAACATTAACACCATATAAAATTAATATTTCACTGGTCAACAACCTTAACATCAAAATTAATAAAATCACTCTCATGTTGGAATGATAATACGTACAATAGGGTGGTCCAAAAAAAAAAATTTCGAATTCCACCCCCCAAATTTGTTCGAATCCACCCAAAAATAAATTCATTTTTTTTTGTTTTGAAAAAAATGATATTTAGGGGTGGCGCAAGCCCCATGAAGTTTAACATGTATTTCCCATAAGAAAAAAATACGTTTTTGTAAATCTTATTCAGAATCCTCAATATTATCTCAATCGAGTTGAAACTCAACATTTCTCTTCACAATTAGCCATAGAATACGAATAAAATATCACTTTTCAAATATCACCCACATAAGTCTGTCTTATAGGGTCCCGAAGAAACCCCATAAGTGAAAAAATGGGTTTTGCGAGTTTTTGACGCAAATTATGATTTTTTTGCGGTTTTTTTTAATGCAAATTGTTCCTTATACATAAAATATGACTTTATAGTGAAAATTAAATATTTTAATTAATTTTTTAAACAATTTATTATTGTTTTTAGCAATTTTCTCATAGAATGTAATTAGAAAGACGCGGTTTTTTCACAAATTTTCCATTTGTTGTCCAATTTTCAATTAGAGGGAAGTGATAGTTCACCAATGTTAACAATAGTGATTGTTTAAACAATTTATTATAATTAGTAGTAATATTATATTTGAATAATGCTAGAAAGATGCGGATTTTTTTTAAATTTCTGGCTTTTTGTCCAATTTTCATCTGTAGTGAAGTAATAATAAATTCAAGTTAACAAAATAATTGTTCAAGCAATTTATTATAATTATTAATAATATTATATTTGAATAATGCTGAAAAGATGCGGTTTTTTTTTTAAATTTCTGGTTTTTTGTCCACTTTGCATTTGCAGTGAAGTAATAATGAATTCAAGTTAACAAAATGATTGTTTAAACAATTTATTATCATTGTTGATAATATTCTCTTCGCTTAATTGGTAGAATGTTGCTGTTTTTTCTGAAATTTTCAACTGTTGGTTTATTTTTTATTAGGCGTGAGTTAATAATTAATTAGATTTAGCAAAAATAATTGTTTAAACAAATTATTATTGTTTATGACTATCTTCATCTATATCGATTGCGCCTGATAGTTGCGGTTTTTGGCATTTTTTACCTTTCTGTCCTTTTTTCACTCAGTGAGGCAATAATTAATTATAGTTAACCGAAAAGTTGTTTAAACAATTTAATATTGTTTATAACTATCTTTTCTTAGATAAGTGCTAAAAAGTGGCGGTTTCTTCTGAAATCTTTTCATTTTGCATCGCCTTTTTATTTATGAACAAATAATAAGTCAAACACAACAAAAATTATTTTTCGAATCGTTTCTTTGTTTCAAGTAAATTATTTTCCCTCTTTTCCCAATGCTTAAAACAATTAATTCAGATAGAAAAAAGCTATTTTACACAATTAATTATTAATCAATTAATTATTCTATCCTTTGTTTTTGCCTCTTTTGTAAAATAGCTTTTTTTCTTTAAATGAATTTTTTCAAGCATTGGGAAAAGAGCAAAAATAAATTTAAAAAAAATTTAAAAATTAAGAAACAAAAATTAAATCATATTTCATGTATTAGAAACAATTTCCATTTAAAAAAAACCGCAAAAAAATCATAATTTGCGCCAAAAACTCGCAAAACCCATTTTGTCTTTTATGGGGTTTCTTTGGGACCCTATAAAACAGACTTATGTGGGTGATATTTGAAAAGTGATATTTTATTCGTATTCTATGGCTAATTGTGAAGAGAAATGTTGTGTTTCAACTCGATTGAGATAAAATTGAGGATTCTGAATAAGATTTACAAGAACGTCTTTTTTTCTTATGGGAAATACATGTTAAACTTCATGGGGCTTGCGCCACCCCAAAATATAATTTTTTTTTTCAAAACAAAAAAAATGGATTTATTTTTGGGTGGATTCGAACAAATTGGGGGGTGTCCCGATAAAACTTCAAAAAGAAAAAAAAAATTCCAATGCATTTTTGGACCACCCTAATGTACAAGTATAGAATGACGTCGACATTCAGCTTGTAAGAGTTTTGAAGAAAATCTGCTCGTGACTCTGTAACTTAATTGGTTAAAGCATCAGACCGGAAATCTGAAAGATCTGGTGTTCAAATCCCAGTGGAGGTAGAGAGATTTTTTTCAAAACTCAAAAAATTAATTATCAATATTCAATGAATATTGATTTTAGACCAAGAAGACAAAAAACATTAACATCATATAAAAAAATTACGAATTTTCAACAAAACTTGTTCGAAAGTTGAACCACTTTGTTAATTAACAAGAAACAGTAATATTTGACAAATCGCTCCTCCTCCAAATCGTTTTCCGGTATTTGGTATGACATAAAGATGAATTCACGAAAAGAATTTGGTTGACAAAAATTACGTTAGATAGGGGGTTAGGGGTTGGGGGTAGGGGAACAAAACTTACGTTCCCCCACAGCGGGGGGGGGGGGGCGTGGTTTGAAATTTCAGAAAAAATAAAATATGTATAAAGTTTGTTAATAGGTTAATAGGTGATGATCTAGATCTTTCCGTTAATGCCTTGAAATTTAGAAAAATTTTACGAAATACAAACATCTCAGAAGAACAAACTTCACATCTCCAATCCAGCCTACAAAGGTGACATAATTTACAATGAGATAAGTGATAGCGACTACTATATAAAGACAATATCTTGTAAAACATTCATTAGTTACACTCTTCACGAAATTCTTGATATATCATTTTCCTCTAACTAGAGAAAAAGAGGATCGTTATCAGTACTCTGTTCTTCGCCTTATCTGTTTTCCTTGATCCTGCTCCTAAATATAATAATATAGCATAATATTTATATGCATGACCCATTATCACTCACATTTACACCCGAAAGAACAAAGTTCTTTATTGAGGCTCGAACTTGGGCAAAGTGTAGTCATATTGCATGGTAATTTATGAAAAAATGCCATTACAACGCTTTTTTCTCGAGAGGATGGAAATTTTGGGTTTTTTTGCAGGTACCATTTATTTCGGTGATTTATCGTTTTTTTAATTGATGCATTTATAGGTACACTATCTTTATATATATATTCACTAACGGGATCAAGGAAAACCGCTAAGGCGAAGAACAGAGTACCAATAACGATCCTCATTTTCTCTAGATAGAGGTAACTGATTTATGGAGAATTTCGTGAACAGTGCAACTAATCAATATTTCACAAGTAACACTCAGGAAAATGTTTGTTTCAATCAAACGAATATTTTTCTAAGTAGAATATCAGTCATCATGAAATTTATTCTTAATTTTTTCCTGGATTCTGCTAACTTTTGAAGTTATATAAAATAAAATAGTGGTGAAAATAGAAATTTTCAATATAAGTCCTTTATTTAATGTAGACGATTTTTTTATTTTAAGTTCAGTCTCTGGCAGTATCTAAGGAAAGATTATTCAAATCTTCTTAATACATTAATGATATTCTACGTAATTTTTACTTTTGAAGTGAATCCAAGAACAATTTGATAAATCCACTTTTAGAAAAACTTGAGATAATGATTGTTCCTTTATGTTTGGAATACACTCAATTCGAATATCTTTGTAGGAACAGTAATAGTAATCATAGGTAAAAAAATATATTAAATTCATATTATATAAAACAAGGTCAATTCATATATCATTATAATATAAATAATCAGTGAAATATGCTTTTACTAAATGAATATAATGTGCATAAAACCATTCAAATTATTCACTGGCTTAACTATGTTGATCTTTTTTGGATGCAAATATACAAATTATATCCTAATGTTCAATATATGAAACATTTTTTGTCAAACAGCATAAAGAAAATAAGTTCACAGTAAAAAAAAATCTTCAAGTCCGCCCATATAGCGACGGAATTCAAGGTGTGATGCGGAGATTCAGGTAATCATGACAGAGAGTTCCTCGATCGAGTTGAATTTACGTCATCGGTGGACAGAATTTGAAAAAGAAAATGCGTTTTCGTTTGTTTTTTTCGTTTTCGACCCTACTTCACTATCGGTCAAGATAGTGATATCTCAATATATTTATCTATTTATCTCATATTTATTTATCTCAATATTTATCTCAATATCATAAATTAAGATACCTAATGAATTTAAGGCAATCCAGACAGTAAATCAAATTAAATTGTAAGGGTTTTTGTTTCTGTGTTGACCATCTTGCCGAATCTTTCGCGTAAATTATAAGAACCGATTTGATGAGAAGACATCATGGAACCTCCTTGATAATAAGAGAAAAATTGACATTCTGAAGATGTACATAATTAATGTTTTATAAAATTTGTTTCTTTGCGTGAAAAATGAATATCTGCTTCATTAAGATTGTTTGATGGAACTGACTATCCATGCTACAATTAAGTGTTAAGTTGTCTCAATATAAAAATAAGACTTTTTATTTTTTTTTATTTTAGATATGGTTTTTTAGCGAGTGAAGTAATTTGCTAGTATTTATGGAAGACCTTTTTCTCGGTCGCCAGTCCTCTATTTAAAAATAGAAATCTTGATTAAACTCGCAGACACGTGAAACTTATTATTTGACATATGTCAACATATTTTTTCTTAAAGTATGATAAGATGTGAACATTGATTTCATGAAGTAAATTTTTCACGCCTTGGTATGTAACCTATGATTTGAATCTCAATGGCAAGCAGCGTTATCAATGTGTGAGTAGATAATGCTACAGTAAATATTGCTTCATAATTGCCATGAAATATTGTTACATTGCGTTGAACTGTTGATGAATTTTTATTAAATATAATATTAGAATGAAATTTTTCCTTATAATAGGATAAAAGCTAATTAAATTTTCATTTTTTCTGATCACTCTGAAAATATTCAACAAGCTGGAACATAAAAATCATCAGAATCAAAATTAAACATATATTCCAACCACAAGTAATAAACAAACTTTAACAGATTAATATTCTTTGTAAATTTTATTCAAATTTCTTCGAATATAATGCATTCTGATTTTTTAAATTATTTATTTTTTGAAATTAGCCTTCTTTTAATACAGAGGCGAATTTTCAAAAGTTAAAATCTAAAAAATTACATTTGAAGGGAGACTAAGCACTATAAAAAATGTAAATTATTTTCTGTGTCATTGATGTTTATTAATAAAATTAAGCTTGATACTTTTTCGAGGTTTCATACAATATATTTTTTGCGTAATTTATTATTATTATTATTGTTCTATCAAGCCAAGCCCCTTTCGGGGTTGCCGTAAACTCGATTGATTCTAGGCGCATCACACGATTTTTTTTAATTGACTGGAGTCAAAATAATGTACATTTTTAAGAAATGTTTCGTAGCATCTTCCACTAAAAATACATTTCATCAAAATTCCATTAAAATAACTTTTAACTTTCTATATTTTATTTAAAAAATGGTTACCTGCTCTATCAAAAAGTAGGGTGAGTTGAATTCTATTAGAACTTCAAGGTCAATGTAAAAAAGATGTGCTGCGAAAAATTCGTTTAAATTTAATTGAATTAAATTTTCTATAAAAGTCACTTTTCGAACCAATTTTTTTTGTGATATTGAAACTTGATTGATTATGTTTCTAAATTGGCTAAAATGGTTGATAGCCAAAAAACTTAACTTTTTTCTAAAACAATTGAAAAAAGTCTAATGTTAAATCAACTTTATGATCTTATAAAATGAATATCGCATTATTATACATTATTATTTTCCATAGTTGACATTTTTCTTTTTATATATAATATATTCTTCATTAATGATGAGACATTTTGTCATCTCAATACTGGTGCCCATGTATTTTGCAATATCATGATGAAATATTTAATAAAAAATTTGTCCATCACCTCAATGTTTGATGTCACACTATCAAATGACTGTTGAAAGTTGAATCAACAAATTCTTCGGTTTTATAGCATTGTTTCGATTTTTATTTCGCTAGATTAAATTTAGACACATTATTAGAATTATACCAACGTTCTTGATGTGTAGATCAAATATCTTCACACACACACACACACACACACACACACACACACACACACACACAC
>CAKNXH010002008.1:29357-46193 GCA_932178445.1 Andricus quercusramuli
CACACACACACACACACACACACACACACACACACACACACACACACTTTCACCTCTAGCACCTCCTGCACCTCCTTTCCCTTCCACTTCCACTCCCTTCCCTCATCCCTTAACCTCCTTTTCTTAACACCATAACCTTGGACTTTTCCGCATTCAGCTCTAACCCCTTTTTATCTAGTTATCTTCTCAACCTCTTCATAATCTCCTTTAAGGCCTCCTCGCTGCTTGCCAGCAACACTATGTCACCTGCATACCCTAGTGACCAAATTCTAACCTCTCCTATCCTGACTCCTCTTACCACCCCGGCCTCCAGCTTACTTTCCATATCCGCAATTAAAATCGCAAAAAGCGTTGGGCTACGTGAAAAACGCTTGCCTTAACCCCCTATCCATCCAGAATCCCTCCGAAATCCCCTCCCCTCCTCTTACCTTGTCTTTGGTCTTTTCATATATCTCCCTTACCCTCTCAATAAGGCCTCTCTCCACTCCCATATCCTCCATCGCCTCCCATAACCTCCCCCTATCCACCGAAGAAAACGCGCCTTTGAGATCCACAAAAAACGCGTACACTCTCGTCCCCTTCTTGGCTAATTCTCTATCCACCACGTGCTGCAGAACGTGGATATTGTCGATAGTACTCCTACCCGCCCTAAATCCCGCCTGCGTCTCCGGCAATATTCCTTTCCCCTCGACATCCCTCCGCAGCTCTCTGCCACCACCATCGCGTATACTTTATACGTCGTGTTCATCAGCGTAATCCGTCTCTAATTTTCCTGTCTATCTCTATCTCCCTTCTTATAGAGTGGCACTGTTAACCCTTCTCTCCACCCTACTGGGAATCCCTCACCCTTCCATACTTTCTTCACTACCTCCTTCAGCCTCTCCCTAACCCATTGTGTACTAAACAGCCATGCTTCGTTTTCTACCTCATCCAGTCCTGCTGCTTTTGACCTTTTCAACTTCCTTATCTGCTTCTCTATCTCCTCATCATTCAACTGCTCCATCTCTGTCTCCTACGTTCTTCTACTTCCCCCATCCGTCTTCGATTGGGCAAATCCTTCAAATGTAGCGTGACTACAACATTCAGGTAATCATAGATTCTGTGAGAATCTGACTCTGTGAGTGCCGAAACGTAATGATGCGTTAAAAACTAGAGATCGAGAATTTGGACGATTGCATTGCACTTTCATGAATCAGAATGTAAAAAAAAAACAAAATCAAACGAAACCTAAACCAATCCAAGCCAAAATTCCTGAACGCAGCCGCTTACCGACAGACGAATTTGGATGTTGGCACTGACAATGTTGAATTGAGAATTTGACTTAATTCGAGAGAGGTGAGGGGAGGGGAGGATAGCCGGGCTTTTCTTAGAATTCCTAAGCTGCGTCGTAGATTTTTGGAATGGCGACGCATTTCTTGTCATGGCATGAGTTTCTCCCCACTTGGCTGTCTCCTACCTCCTCGGTCATTGCTGAGATCGATCTCTCTATTGGGCCCTCTCGCGGACTCTCTTTGGGAGGATTCTTGACCCAGCCCCCCCCCCCCCCCCCACCTCGACCTTATTATGCCCTGCGTTGAGGAGCAGTAGTCCCTTAGTCTCCGATCCGTATCGACTTCTGAGAGTCTCCGTTTGGTCGCAAAAAGGGATCGCGAACGCGATGCCAAAGAGTTGTTGTCAGTGTACCTTGGTTTCATTGTAACTAGTTTTCTCATCGGAGTAAGAAGACTAATTGTTGGTTCGTCTCGGTATTAAGCATTCATTTTCTTAGTGGTCGAAACTCCGTTCTTGCATTGTGTGGGTGCTTCTGGACAAGTCTATTCTCGTCCACAAGGTTATGGCAAATCTCTTCCTTGTCAGGCTCTGAGTAAACCCGCTAGCCTGCAAGGTAACCTCATGAACCCTCTCCAGAAGCTTCTCTTTCAGTAGAGTCTCGCTCTTAAAGGATTGTGTTTGTGCTTCTGGACAAGTCCATTCTCGTCCACGAGGTTATGGCAATTGTCTTCCTTGTCAGGCTCTGAGTAAACCTGCTAGCCTGCAGGGTAACCCCGTGGACCCTCTTCAGAAGTCTCTTTCTCTCTTTTTCTGTAATGAGTTGTCTCTCTCGGTTCAGGAGCGTCCATGTTAACAAAAGGACTATACGATGAGCCCTCAATTGCTTTTCTTATTCTTGTGGAATGTTACACGGTAAATAAGTTGGAGCATTGACGTTGGACTCGTTCAAATATGAGTTGTGCCTTTTTGTGGCGTGCGTTTAATCTACTGTTAAGTGTGATTTATGTGATCATTTGTGAACAGTTTGTGAGCTGGTTTTTAAACTACTAATAAAAGTGATCTCTTGTGAATCAGTGTCAGAGTGCTTACTTGAAGTCATCCACCCCCACCCGTAATTTTAGTCAATAAAGGTTTGAACAGACAAGGATCTCTCAATATAGGTTACGGTTCTTGAGCGGAATCACCCATACTATGGCTTAGGTCTACCATAGACTAGCTCCATCGCACGTTCCATTTTGGCGAATATGTGAAAAAGTTTTTTGTCATCTCGATTCGCATATTCCCAGAATATTTCGTGCAATTCCATTTTGGCAGAAATGTCAATTTAATTCGCTGTTTGTTCTCCATGCTTGTAAATGTGTATTCACAGTTTTTGTTTGCACAAGAAACCCTAGTCTAATGTTTACTTAAGAAAATCTACTTTTGACACACTTTCCAAACAAAAATTTGCGAGAATCAATCATTCACTATGAATGTCAAATTCCAGTTTTTTGTTTTCTCATTCAAGATTTATTTTTTTGATTGTAAAATACAATATTAGAGACCATAAAACATTATTTTCTGATGATTCTCTTGTCAACAAATCATTCGAAAATAATGCTCTATGATCTTCAATATTGTACTTTACAATAAAAAAATGAATCTTGAATGAAAAAACGAAAACCTGAAATCTGAAATTTACAGTGAATGCTTCTAGCAAACTTTTGTTTGGAGTGTGTCTCAAAAGTAGATTTTCTCTCAAAGTACAAATAAGATTAGGTTTTCTTGCGCAAAAAAACCTGCCAATACACATTTTCAAGCATGGAGAATGAACAGAGAATGAAATTGACATTTCTGCCAGAATGGAATTGTATGGAATATTCTGGGAATATTCGAATTTAAATTACAAAAAAATTTCCCACATATTCACCAAAATAGAACATGCAATAGAGCTAGTCTATGGTAGGCCTAAGCCATGGTATATAGGTGATTCTGCTCAATGACTGTAACCTATATTGACGGATCCAAGTGTGTGTAACATCAAGTGCCTTCCATCCTAGGCGTCGACTAAGCGAAAAATCCATCCGAACCCCATTTTACGGTGAAACTATGCAAGATACAGAAAAAAATGGAAACACCAAACTTATGGGTGTCCAGAGGGCAGACAGCTAGATAAATTCCCGGCATTTGAGGCCCAAAACCATTTCTTCAAGTTGAAAAACAAGTTACTGGGGCATGTTTCAATTTATAACTTCGAAAAATCGTTTTTCGAAGCGCATCTACGCTTGGCACGCACACGTGTTATACTTTTCCATCAAACATGAAAAATGCCTACTTTAGGTTATTTTCTGTATATGAATATAGTCCTAATAGGTTCACGATAAGTCCGGCTAATAATCAAATTCTACTCAAACCCGAAAATAATAACTTTGATCTCAACTTACAATTTGAAAAACGTGAATATTTCCTAAATTAGAAACGGCCATGAGGGCTCTTCTCATGCGAAAGCCCACAATTGTTCATTCAAGAAAGGTCTACAAAATTATTTTTGACAATGTTTAATAGGACGCGTATTTTTCGTTGTCTAATTTAACATAAAAATGTTACTTTAGAAGTTGCCCGATGATTAGACCCAAATTGATGCCGTCAGTTGGTGCCTACGTGAAATAGAATTTGCCGAAACCTTATCACCCTCAAGCCTCATTTGTTGTAATGTACTTTTCACGGCAATTCAAAGAAATACAGTAAACTTCCGTTTATTTTAAAGATCGCTAATTTTAAAGTTCACTTAGTTTAACCCCCTACACGCACTTATTTTAAGTTGCCCGAAGAGCGGGAAGCCTTTAATTGAGTATTTTTTCACGACGTCATGAGAATACGTCCCACGAAGTTTTCGAGAAAATATTGTAAACGTAAAAGTAAATCAGATCAATTTGATCCGATCCGGGTACTCTCACCTCAAATTTCGGATAGTTGATTGTATTTCGCGAACACTTGAAAAATATTACTATCGAGACCTTTATAACGTACCCTTGTGTTTAGAATAAAAACTCATGTGGAGTCCAAAAATGCGTGTGCTATGCTAACCTTCCTGACAGCGGCCATTTCCACGTCGAGCCTAGCATGGCCGCCAAGCCATGCTGGAAAACTCACTATTCCGCGAAATATTTGCGTCGTTTTTTCATCTATTATATTGAGTTTTAGTTAGCAAATTGCCGTACGTCAACAAAAACACTTGAAAGGCACTTGAAAAACACTCACATGCTAACCGACCACGAGTTTTTCAAGTGGGCAAACCGGGATAGTCTAAACCGTTTCCAATTGGAATACATAATATTGCGCATTATTCTGGAGTGGGTATCCGCGCACACGGCCCTTCCGAGGCGAGAGTCGCAACCATCGCTCGCCCCTTGAGCTGAGAAACTGCATGGGCCAGCAGTTCTAGGGATTTTTTGGTGTATTTGTCTGTAATAATATTGATAGTACTTATTGATTTCAAATTGACCGCGGCTTTCAGCACATGCGCAGTTGAAAAAGTTGCTTAGCGCAAGCGCAGTGATACAGGTCGGGGCAGCCAATGAACGTCGTTGGTAAAAATAAACTGCCGAATCGCGGTAGAGGTGGGGGCCCCTCCAGCCTTGAAATAATTGATCCGGTACGTTTCAAGGACCTTAAAATAAAAGGAAGTTTACTGTATTTGAAGAGAGAATTTTTTATGTTTTTATTTCATGGAAATATTATACATGAATTTAATCATTTTAGCTTTCATATTAATTTTGTTTGGAGTTTAACCTTCATCATATGGGTCTTCTTCCGTCATGCTTTTATAAAGTATCGATACAGGAAGCATTCCTATTGGTCAGTTACTGAGGTTACTCGATTTTTGGAAACCAGGGGCTTACACGTATAAAATGTACACTTTGACGGAGAATAACCCATACATGTAGTTTAAACCAAATTAAATAAATTCATTTTTGAATTATTATGTATCAGTTAATGCATATCTTCTTGAGGTCTATTAAACTAATATTTTTCTTTATTTTGAATTTTTCTAATGTAAGAATTACACAGTTATCAGATTTTAAGTTAATTGTAATTGGTCATTATGCATGACTAACCCACGAACATTTTTTTTCTATCTCAATATTGTCTCTCAAAACTAATAATTTAAAAAAAATATCATGTATGAAGAATGTACTTTCCAATTTTACCGCCGTTTTGTTGTTCAATAAATATTATTACACTTTCTGGACATAAAGGGGTGAACCCATCATAGATTTTTTTTAGCAGTGCAAATCATATTCTGCAAACATTTTCCGAGAATAACCTGGAAATATCTTAAAACTATAAGAAAAGCAACTTTCTCAAAACACTGAACTTTTTTCTACATTTGTTTTTTGTTCTCTCTCTTCTGTGATAAGGAAGGCGCATGTTTGTGACAAATGGTGATTATGTGCCTCCCTACCGTTACGGAATTTTCCGTAAGATCAATTTCTTTTGCAGCTCGTTCAGGGCTAATTATACGTAAAATAAAAAAAAATTCAAATTAAATAAAAAATTTCCGTCATGCCAGCTCTAGCGCCTAGCGCTAAATGGGAGATTGGGGTATCGGCATGCCAGTGCGGAGCACTTTGTCAAACACACATAACGCCCATGTTCCCGGGTTTTTTGTTTTTAATATCAATTTTTTGCATGAAGTGGCTTCTTTAATTTGAATAAATAGTGCTGTCATACAATTTATGTTCTAAAATACGTTTCAGAAGAGTATTTATAAAAAATACAGTTTTGTATACTTCTGATATCATAAATTGACTTGATAAATGTTATAAATACATAAAAATTATTAAATCTTGCAACATGACAAACGGGCACGAAGGCCGAAAAAATGGTTGGAGTTGGTATTATTATTATTAGTTCTGGGTTGAGACCATAACAGCCCCTGACGCTTGGGTAATCCCGTTAGGTCTCCTCGTGAGCCTAAGAATGACCCCAAAGCCCTCTCCATAAGGAGAGGACCTTAGCCACGCTGTTGGCTGATATTTCTGACTCACTGATACAGTAATTGCCTGTGATATCCGAGGTTCCTATGTCCTATAAACATTTCTGTTAGGACTTTGATTTCGCCCCCCCCCCCCGAGCTGGAGTATTTCCCTTGCTCGGTTAGAGTTAAGCTTTGAGTCCAACAGTCTTTTGGCCTGTCTGCAACCAGAGACCAAATCTCACTCATTCTGATGCTCCAAAGATGAGCCAACTGTCAATTTCTCCAGTAACTGACCTGTTGGAAATACCTACAACTGGCTCGGGCCCAGTAAAATTTCTTCTTACTGCTAGTTCGGCTAGTCTATCCGATATCTCATTGTCCTTGATACCGCTGTATCCAGGGATCCATAGCAGAGTGACTCGGTTTTCCGTCGCTAACATATTTAGTGCCTCAAAGCATTCCTCTACTAATAGCGATGTGGTCGTTGTTCCATTCAAGGCCAATATAGCAGCCCTGCTGTCTGAGCAGATACTGATGTTTCTTTTATCGTCTTACTCTTTTGCTTGTACGTGCACTGGAGTATGGCCATAATCTCAGATTGTAGTATTGTGGCGTAGCACCCCATCTCGAATGTGAAGCCCATTCCATTCCTTCTACGATATACACCGGTTCTTGCATTCTCCTCGTTCCTGGAGGCATCTGTAGACCAGTTGTCTACATCACTGGGCATGTGTGCGTCACCGTTAACCCATTCCTCCTTCGTGGATAGGTTAACTCGATACACGTGGTCGATAGAGAATTAACGAAGAAGGGGTCGAGAGTGTACTCGTTTTTTGTGGATCTCAAAGGCGCGTTTCCTTCGGTGGATAGGGGGAGGTTCTAGGAGGCGATGGAGGAGAGGGGAGTGAAGAGAGGCCAGATCAACAGAGAATAATGGTATGGAGTAGAGGTGTGGGGGTTGAAGGAAAGTGTGGAGGTAAATAGGACACAGGAGAGGTATGTAAAGTGGACATTGGGGTTCGCAAGGAGCACGCCGAATTATATTGTGCGGAGGGCGACGGAGAGAACCTGTTTATGGATTCTAATGGGGAGTCGGGCGTGTAAATATGAGGAGAAACTATTGAAAGATGGGGGAAGTGAGCTCGTTAGGGAGTGTTGGTGGGAGAAAAAAAACAGGAGAGGGGGTGGGAAGATGGAGGTTGAAAGGGAAACGTATTTTAGAACGAATGGACTGCAGATGGATGTTGTGAGAAGGACGCAGGAGGAACTTTAGGACGAATGGACTGCAGATGGATGTTGTGAGAAGAATGCGAGAGGAAGGAAAGTATATGAAATGCTTCAGAAAAACGGAATGGAGAGAGAGAAGACAGCAGGGGAAGAGAAAATTAGAGAGTCAAGATTCAACAGGAATCATGGATGGATTATGCCAAGGGAGAGAGCGCAGTATTTGTGTGAGAAAGAAGCGAAAGGAAGTCAGGAGATTATAGCGAGTATGAGATGTGAGTGCGTGAAGGGTTTTAATAGGTTTTTTAGCTTTCTAGGGAGAAGAGGATGTGTGAACTGTGTGGGAAGGGTGATGCAACAGTGAAGCACTGATTGAAGGAGTGCGTGGAGGTGGAAAGGAGTGGCATAAGCATGGTGGTATATATGCATGAAGGGGGGGGCAGTAGCCTGGGTGATGGGGGTGTTGGTTAAGATGGCGGAAAAGAGAAAGAGGGAGGAAGAGGATTGGAGAAGAAAATATTGTAAATAGGAGAAGAAGTAGATATAAGGAATCTGTAAATATTGTAAACAGTAGATAAGTATTAGATATTTGCCGCGAAGTCAGAGCTTGGTAATGCGAGGCAAAGCGAGAAAGTAGGGACATGCGTGTGAGGTGAGGCGAAGCGAGGAAGGCAAGGCAATAAGAGCTTTTTTTAAAGAAAATTCTGTAAAAAATGGAAGTGTAAGCAACTCAATTTTTTAAGGCCAGCAGGTCGAATAATACACATTTATCTATAAATAAACTGAAAATTAAAGGAAACATTTCAAACTGAGGTTGCCTTTTCATGAAGCAAAATTTTAGTTTTCAATAAATGATTTCTGAACAATTGCAGTATCTATTGATTTTGTTCTTTCCCTACAATTTTGGTTTGACTCTGAGTTAATTCTTCGATCAAAAAAATGGAAGAACAGTTGAGGAGTTTACTTTCAAGAGGGCATATATCCACTTTTGAAAATTTTTTGTTTTCTTGCGTTAATCGTATTTTTAGGATGAGCCCTATCAGCCTGTGTATCAGTTTCCTCTAAAAAAGCTTTCTATCCCATATTAAAGGTGAGTTAAACATTTGCTTCGCCACCAAAAGAGCATGCATCCAGTTTCTGCATAATGAGATAGTGAGAATCCAA
Organism: Andricus quercusramuli; assembly: GCA_932178445.1. Lineage (NCBI taxonomy): Eukaryota > Metazoa > Arthropoda > Insecta > Hymenoptera > Cynipidae > Andricus > Andricus quercusramuli. The sequence goes on from CAKNXH010002008.1 coordinate 37,978, forward strand.
ACTTCTGGTAATTTGGTACGTGGTCTAGGACCAAAATAATGTAGTAGTCCAGAAAAACCAACTCATTCTTTAAATGCTGTAAAACGTTTTTCTCGATTTCCCAACAAAAACCAATAGTGGATATATGCTCTTTTGTAAGTAAACTCCACAGTTGAGAATTATTTTTATCCAAACTTAACTTAGAGTATAAAATAATTTTGAGGCAAAAAACGAAATCAATAGGAGTTTTAATTGTTTAGAAATCATTTCTGAACATTTGATGATATGTGGCTAAAAACCTAGGGAATTAGCTAAATGTGGCAGTTTCGGAAAATTTTTCATTCAGGTGTTACATTTTCTTCAAATTTCTGATTTACTCAGGAATTTATTACATTTTCTAGTAATTTCTCTAATTTCCAGAACGTTTGAGGTATTCAGAAAAATTCTAAATTTATGCTTAAAATTACTCTTTATTTTCTTGATGATTCGTTTAGAGGTTAATATTAAAATACATTGAAATTGTATCATTTAAAAGATTGCTTACGGTGCGATATGCAAAAGTTTGACAATGAATAAGATTTGTTGCATAAAAAGATTTTATTGCCAGAATAAAGTGCAATGCTGCTTTTGCACGAGCCTTGATTTTTAATTATCATTGAATTAATATTTCACATAGTTTTCGCGTCTAGTTTTTCAACCAATCAGATTTGCCATGAAGGAACTAGGTAGCTAGAAATGAATACTATATCAAATATTAATTCCGCGATTAATCAAAAATTCGTGGTCCGTGAAAAGACACGCAAGCTAAGTAACAGAAAGTGCAAGTTCAATAAAAACTGTGAAAATTTTATTTTCGAGTAAAAAAAAGTTTAGACAGGAACATAAAAATGGCCAATGAACTTTGTATGTAAACGCATTATATATGTAGTAAAATGCTAATGGACGAAGTCAGTAATGGGTGGATTCTCGGAAATAATCATAATGTTCAAAATACGCGCTAAAATTCTCACAGGAACATTAGGTAGGTGTCCCCCTCCGATTTTCTTCGGTCTCACATATGTTGTAGTACTCGTAAAAGTAAGCGACACGTATTTTTTCTTACCTGCTAAAAATGGGCTTAAGGGAGTAAAATCCACCCCCGAAAAGTGTGATACCGAATACCCATTTAATTGTTTCACATATAGCAGCGGTATCTTTCACAATGAAACCAACTGGAAAAATTTCCTCCCAATGAAAGATGAAAAATTATTTTTGATTATACAAAAATTTCCCAAAAGGCATTATTTCAACCAAAAAAATCTGAGAAAAATATATGTTGCACGCGATAATAAAATGCTGTTCAAAATCGGTTCAGGAAAGTAACATCAGTACGTCAATTGAGACGATGGGCAGGACAAGTAAATAAAGGAGGTACATATATGGAAAAGTTGCACCGTTTTGCGGAGTACACATTGAACAATTTTAAAAGTGCAATTGATGCTGGTATGATAGTTCACGATGCAGACTTACGGATTTGGGATCTACATGCTAAAAAAATGCTTGATTTTGATGATACGCGATTTAAAGCATCTGACTGGTGGGTGTGGAGGTTTAAAAGAACTCACCGATTAACTGCCAGAAAAGTCAACAAATTTATCACCAGAAAAATACTAGAAGATAAGGAAAAGTTAAAAGTAGATGCGGAGAATTTTGTGAATGAATTGAAGCCGTACATCACTCAATATGGAAGAGAGAATGTTTATAACTCGGATCAAAGTGGATTCCAGTTAGAAATGCATTCTGGGAGAACATTGGCAATTGAAGGTACACGACAAGTCGAATGTGTTGTCCAATCTGTTTCTTCTACAACTCACAGCTACACTATTCAACCCACGATTTCTGCGGATGGAAAGCTTCTGTCTCCACTTTATCTTGTGTTAAAAGAGCCAAGTGGAAAATTTGGACCCATTGTGCAAGAAACGATTTTTCAGCCTATGAATGTCTTTGTAGCTGCATCCAAATCTGGAAAACTTACGTCTGGTAAATTTGCCTATTTCTAATAATTTTTAGTTCATAGACCCTCGGACTGGATATTGCCCAGAAGTTGTACGGCAAGCAGCACCTGCTGGAAAGAATATAATTCCTATGATTATACCAAAAGGCACTACTGGAAAAGTTCAGCCCCTTGACGTCTACGGATTTCGCATATGGAAAAATTATGTGCGACATTTTTCAGATTCAGTTATACTGTTAGACTATGATTTAAATCTGCACATACGAAATAATATTATAAAGTTACAGTCTTTAGTACATAATCAATTATCTTCACCAAGGTATCACAGTCTTTTTGAGTACTCCTGGTTTAAAAGTGGTTACGTTGCAGAAAAACCAGGAGAATTTGAGAATCCGGTAGACTTTTCCTTCAAATCATTTTCCAACACATTATGTGAAATTGAAGGATGTGAAAATGTAGCCGCTGTGAGATGTTCGTGGTGCAAAAAATCTTTGTGTTTTAAACATTTCTTCGAAGAGCATCACTACTGTACCACGTACAATGAATAAACAAGTCTAATGATGACTGTTAGTCTGCTAAATTTTATTTTGTCATCACATGCAACATATATTTTTGCCAGATTTTCAGCTTCAATTCACAGCCATTTGGTAATTTCATTTTATACTCGTGAATTCCTTTGGGGTAGTTCACCCCCATGTAAAATTTTGACTAAATTGAGAAATTCACATTTTTCAACCTTCTGTGTGAAGAAATTTTTTTGCTCGGTTTTGTATCCGAAGCTTCCTTTATTTAGCAGAGATATAATAAAATGCACTTAAGGGTAGTTAGCCCTTATAAATTTATTTCTTGTCAGAATGCAAAAATACGTAAGCTTTATTATATTATCGCGTGCAACATATATTTTTCCCAGATTTTTCAGCTTGCATTTACACCTATTTGGTAATTTTATAGTATAATCGTAAATTCCTTTGGGGTAGTTTACCCCCATGTAAATTTTTGACTGAATTGAAAAATTAAAAATTTTCAACTCACTGTGTGAAGGAATTTTTTTGCTCGGATTTGTACGCGAAACTTCCTTTACTTAACAGGAATGTAATAAAATGCACTTATGGGGTAGTCACCCCTTAAAAATTGATTTCTCATCAAAATGCAAAAATACGTAAACTTTATTTTATTATCGCATGCAAATATATTTTCCTCCGATTTTTCAGCTTGAATTTACACTTATTTGGTAATTTTATAGTATACTCGTAAATTCCTTTGGGGTAGTTTACCCCTATGTAAAATTTTGACTAAATTGAGAAATGTACATTTTTCAACCCTCTGGGTGAAGAAATTGTTTTGCTCGGTTTTGTACCCGAAACTTCCTTTATTTAGCAGAAATATAATAAAATGCACTTAAGGGTAGTTACCCCTCCTAAATTGATTTATCGTGAAAATGCAAAAATACGTAAACTTTATTTTATTATCGCGTGCAACATATATTTTTCTCAGATTTTTTTGGTTGAAATAATAATTATCGACAAATTTGAGAATATCACATGTTTCATCTTTCATTGGGAGGAAATTTTTCCAGTTGGTTTCATTGTGAAAGATACCGCTGCTATATGTGAAACAATTAAATGGGTATTTGGTACCACACTTTACGGGGTTGGTTTTTACTCCCTTAAGCCCATTTTTAGCAGGTAAGAAAAAATACGTGTCGCTTACTTTTACGAGTACTACAACATATGTGAGACCGAAGAAAATCGGAGGGGGACACCTACCTAATGTTCCTTGTCAGTTCGATATACTGAGGAAGATTTTGCTACTGCTCCAAATCGATGTATCAACATTGATTTAAAACTGTCTAATTTGATAAAAGTTCATTAAAAGACTGTCAAAACCCTTCAGGAAATGTCATAATATACTGAACTGAATAAAATAAATAATAATTAAATAAATATTATTTATTTGAAGTTGCGTACATTTTCTCTGAAAACATAAGGGCAAGTTTGAAAGCACATTTTAGGAAGATGATTATTGATAACTTTTAATGAAGAGCCCTTTCTCAAAAATAATTTTTGTGAGCTGAAGAAAACTGGAAAGGGCAGCTAGGTTCACCGAAATTTGGTGAGCGTAGACCAAATATTTTCGGTATGTGTAGACACTTCTTTATATCAAAAAAAAAAAAAAATGAAATAAAGTAATTGAATATAAGAATTTAGGTATTAATATAAAAGAAGGGCGTACTCATGTACTTTGTAAATAATTATTCTCACATTAATGGAAAATAATATTTAAAAAATAAGTTATATGTTGATTCAAAATGCTTTGTTTTTCATTGAATTCAAAATACAAAAATTCTAACTTTAAGATTTTTATCTTATAGATATAGTTGAAACAAAGATATTTATAACTGAATTGTTAGAAGTATAATTATAGAGCAAATTAAATAGGAATAAATTTGACAGAAGTTTGAATGAGTTTGAAATTCAACATTTATTTCCCATTTGCAGTACAATTATAAAGATTATAAAGGCTTAGCCCAAGTAAAAGTAAGTAGATTAGATGTGCACTCCTCGTTTATCATTTTTGGGGTTTTAAAATTCCCGAGGCGGTGAAAGTGCCGGTGTACCTGGTGGCGTATGATTACGCCCGCGACAGTAGTAATGGTCTATTCTGCCACCTTCTACTACCACTGCTCTCGCGCAATACCCTGTAAACATAATTTTTTGTAAAATATAATAAAATCATACAGAATGAATCAAGCGTTAAAGCTTAGAAAAGAGTTGTGAAAAATTAAATAATAATAATAAGGTTGTGTCTACTTGTCCTGAAAAATGAAGGGAGTTAAAACAGTAGATGGACTAGTCGTCCCGAAATTTCGGGACGACTAGCCAAGCTCATGAAAAATATTTGGATACTCATCCTGAATTTCGGGGAATTTCACAGGAATTTATAATTCTATAAAAAAAGGTAGCATATATTTACCAAAATGGACAAGCGATTCTCTGTTGGTGGACGTGATGCCTGAATTTCCGTATGCACATCCATACTGAGCCGACTGTCCATATTCTGCCTCGCTTAACATCTTAACGCAAGTATCTGTAAATCAAATTATTGAGATTCATTCGTGTTTATTCTTTACGCACAATATTTCGAGAAATACAAAAAAAAAATTGATTAGCAGTTCGAACTCGAAAGTTGCCTCACTACCCAATTCGGGTAGTGTTTCTAGGTGGATAAATACTACCAGTGTGGGTCCACCACACCCACGACGGGCCAACACCACGCAGTATTCCCGAACGGTCACCCATCCAAGTACTAACCGCGCCCATAATAGTTCATAATAGTACAGTGTTTGTCCATTTATGAGTAAAGAAGTTCAAGTCGAAAGATAACCCTACCAAAATTAAATTGAACAAGAAAGGAAAGGTTTGAATGAGCTGTTAGAGAAGATAAAAAATGAATACTTTAAGTTGTTTTAATCTTTTCAAAAGTAACATAATTTTAATGTTTCTAGCGTTAAGAAATGTCGTTCATATTGACAAATTGTGGGAGGCTGGTTCAAACGGTTCCGAGATTTTATTTTCGCTTGTAAGTAAAATCGTAAAATCAAACAAAAATTCCACTTTATCATATTGCTGTTAATTTAGTACAGATGTTGATTTTTCGAAACATGAAATTTATAAATTGAATTATGTGTTGCTTAACTCACATACAGCTTCCTCTCTAGTTAGAAGATTTGTTTTACGACCAAAGAAACATTCACTACTATAAATAAAGTAGCAGAGAAAGACAAATATTAAAGAACACATGACCTTATTATAAAAGGCCTTCAAATTAAATTGCTTCGAAGTGCTCTAAATGAATAACTGAATATTCGTTCAGAAATCTCGCTTTATATAACACAAAATGAACCCCTCCATACTTATTTACAATACAAGTACCGAGTTGGAAATTTTATTGAAAAAAAAAAATAAAAAATTCCATTTTTCAGCAAAACTAGGAGATATGAAAAAGATATTAAGAAGAAAAATTGTTCATCTCAAAAGTATGAACAAATTTTATGAAGCCCATTTTTTTAAATCGTAACAAATGTTATTGAAAATAAACAATTCAATTTTGTGGTAAAACTATGCAACATATGAACAAAATAGAAGACAAACATTGTTTATCAGAAAAATATCTACAAAATTTTTTGTTAATAATTTTTTGATAGGATAAGTGGTTTTTATTTTATTTTTCAAAAATGACATTTAAAATATAAAATTTTTGGAAAAACAACACGAAATAGGAAAAAAATACCAGACCAAAGTTGCTCACCTAAGAAAAATCGAAAAATCTGTTATTAATTATTTCTTGGTAAGATGCGTATATTTTGTTTTAATCGTGAAAAAAAAACATTTAAAAATTACATTTTTGGAAAAACGAGATAAGGCACGAAAAAAAAATGAACAGACAAAAGTTGTTCACCAAAAGAAGATCGACAACTCTGTTATGAATTAGTTTTTGATAGGACGTGTAGTTTGTATTTTAAACGCGCACAAAAATTTAAAAAATTTTTTCCAAACGACACAAGCTACAATAGAATATTAATTTGAAAAAGTGTCCGCCTAAATAATTTTATCTACAAATTTGCTTTAAACTATTTTTTGATAGAACGCGCACTTTTTAAATTATGTAAATAAGGTAGTGGGAATACGTATGTTTCAATATCAATGCCCAGCCCCAGGCGACTGCTAGGAATGCCCGAAACCGAATATAATTCCAAGTTCCAGTGTTATAATAAAAACAAATTTGTATATATATATATATATATATATATATATATATATATATATATAGTGATAATTATAATAGAGTTGAACATAATATAGAAAAGAGCGCGTTTCGGACAAATTTCAATGGAGCGCCATGCGCGTGTTACACGTTATGAGAATGTGTTTGATAAAGCCGAAGGAGCCTTAACCAAAGAAAATTCACAATCACAAAATTAAGTTGTCTGTGGATTAACCTTTTATTTTAAAAGGTGTGTGCACAACTATGGGGGAAGTAAAAAGACTGAGAGCATAGCGCGAGACCCAAGAGACGTGAGCCCTACTATCTGTTTAAAAAATCCTGGGCTCTCTAGAAATCATTGAATGATTCAATAACAGAAATCGCTCAATGAAGGGAAAACATCTTGTTAATCCTTATTTTATTACGAATAAGTAAAATATCATTTGATTGCGATGGGTCGATAACTTTCGATGCAAAGTTGCAGTGAAGGTCAAAAAGTTGGTTGAAGCACCTTTTTTAACTTGGTCAACTTTCGACCGTTGTATTTCGTGGAAAAATGCATGAATTCTTTCACAAAAAATCGAGTAGTTACCTTGAAGTTTTTCTAGTGAGTACATTTTCGAAAAATTCAAAAATACTTATAATCTTGGTAAATAAAAGCGAAGGATGCTATCTCAGCTTCTAACCAAGCTGGAAGGCTCTACTGAGTCTATAAATTTGTAAAAAAGAATCAAAAAATGCAATGGTAGGTTTTTGAATACAGTTAATTACATCAATAAGACGCTATTACATAATATTTTTTTTCTGTTTTTTTGTACGGTAGTCGACCTCAATTGTAATCGATACGTTGAAGGGGTTGCCGTTCGCTACTGTCAACGTCGGTTGATCCACGCGGCACATTCTGAGAGTATCATCGACTTCTTTCGTGCCTCCAGTCCCAAAGAAAAACCGGAAAACCATAATGTTCGATAGCGTGTTATTGACGTAGTTAACTATATTCACAAAAATACCATTGAATACAATTTTTGATGTTAATTTTCTTGACCAGGGTGATACGTAATAATGATTCATTATTACTATTAATTAATTATGATTTTAAAGTTTTTTGTCTACTGGTCGCTTCAATATTTTCACTCCCCGATCAAGGCCCGAAGGGGCTGGCTCCAGATGCCCGGTCACAGCTTACACCTCGGCAGAGCAAGCTCGCAGCAGCCCCTAGACCATGACGGCGGAAAGACCGAACGTGGCTTCGGAGCACTCCCAGTGGGCTGCGACCGTCACCAATCGTGTTTGGTTCGCGGGTCCTATTTTATTTCAGCCCTACCCTCTGTTTCCAGCGAGCATTCCCCTATCCGCCAATTGGGGACGCGCCAAGTGGGGTAACACCTCCCATTCCCCGCAGACAACTGCGGAGGTGATGGACGGATGGATGGATGAATGGATGGATGGATGGATGGTTGGATGGTTGGATGGTTGGATG